>CAAKHF010007132.1:32151-73505 GCA_901007745.1 Hippocampus kuda
CTGCCATCACTTGAGGAACAGCAAGTCCCAATGGATTGTAGCATCGAATTGTATCTTTTTATTTGTGTGTGTGTGTGTGTGTGTGTGTGTGTGTGTGTGTGTGTGTGTGTGTATGCATGTTGGATGAGCGGGGAAGGGGGCGTTGGGTAAAAGGGCAGATGAAAATGTGTCTTGTGCCAGTTAGTGTGTGTGCATGTGTCATTCGATTTGTCCTCAGCAGTGCAAGTGCAAATGTGAGATTTGGGTTGTGTGTTAGCATGCCTGCTGCCTGCTTGGTCAAAGGTCTGAGCCACTATTCTCGTATGCTGGCAGAGTAGGAGAACTGAGGGAAGTGTGTACGCTGATCTGAGTCCTCTGGGTCTAAACTGTCATCTGGAAAGACAAAAAAAAAAAAAAAAAAAAAAGACATGACAAAGCCAAACAAACATGAAACTAGATCAGCCACATCGGTGTTGAAAGGTTATTTTGCGGAGTCATTTTGTGTGTTGAAATGACAAATTTTGCGAGCAGTGGTATGACCATGCTAGGGATACTTACACTTGTCTGGTGGAGTTATTGTGATGGTTTGTGCTGTGAACTCGTCGTCAAAGTATCTCGTGTCCGTCTCCGAGGTGACCTGGGGTTTGAAAGGTGGGACGAGCTGTGCAGAAGAAACAAGCAAAGCATTGTTGATATTCACAGTATGTTTGACTGAAAAGGTAAAAAAAAAAAAAAAAAAAAAAACCATGCCAGTCCTTTCCTAGTGCATCCATCACCTTCTTCTCTAAGACATCCTGCCAGTTGATGGAGGTGAAGAACTTGTGAGTCATCACTTCTTTGGCATCGTCAGGTCCGCCTCCGAGCCTGAAAACAATGCACACACAAAAACAAAAGTGTGACCTCACAGCTCGTGTAAACACCACACTAAAAATGCGTTGTTCCCTGACGGGCAATTCAAGACAAATTAATTCGTACCTTCCTCGCCTGCAGGCAAAGGGCCCTGACACTATTTTAGTGAGATAAACACGCTGAACCTCCTCCAAAACAACAATAAATGGCATCCTTGTTCATCGCCTCAAAACAAATCCACGAACAGAGCTGAAATAATGCGGTTTACTGCGTATGTGCTGGCTGAAGGCAAGATGTAAAACTAATTAAGTTCTATTGACGAGCTGCAGTGCACCAAATGGGAACAGATGGATCGTCATCTGGCGCCCGTGTTGCCAAAAGAGAACGCCATTTACCTAGCCCTTAAAATAACATTTTAAGCTTTTCAAATCGCTGTTTTTTTCTGTGTGGAGTTTGTATTATCTCTCTGTGCGAATGGGAATTTTGTCCAGCTAATTCCCCCAGATTCTAAAAACACAGACATTAGGTTCACTGAAAACACTAAATTGTCCATAGGGGTGACTAGAAGTGTGGGGTGACTGGCGGCCAGTCCAGGGTGGACCCAGACTTTCGCCCAAATTCAGGTGGGATGGGCTGCAACGACGCGGCAACTCTAAGGAGCAAAAGTGCTGTAGGAAACGGATGAACAAACCTCTGCTTGGGATCCTTTTTGAGCAGGCCTGCCAGCAGCGCCTTGGCTTCAGGTGCCAGGTTCTTGGGGAAGCGGATTTCCTCCATAAGGATGAGTTCAAAGAGTCGCTCGTGGTCCTGGTTGTAGAAGGGCAAGCGGCCACACATCATCTCGTACATGACCACGCCCAGACCCCACCAGTCCACAGCGCGACCGTAGTCGTTGTCCTCAAGTACCTGTCAGAGTGAAGGTGAAGGGAGTGTCTCAAAAGCGTCACTGGATTCTGTGCTCAATTGTTCATGTCATGTTGATTTTAAAACAACATTTCGCTGTAAAAACCGTTCATCAAGATGAGTGTTGGGGTTACCTCAGGTGCCAGGTACTCAGGAGTCCCACAGAAGGTTTTCATGGTGGCGCCATCTGTGATGCCTTCTTTGCACAGGCCGAAATCTGTTATCTTTATGTGGCCATCCTTATCCAACATGAGATTTTCCAGCTGAACAACGAAAGGCGTCAAGTTACTCGACAGCTAAATGACAAAAACGTGGACGGACGGCATCCGTAATAGTCAATGAAATGACAACGAATGCACTGAAGAGCACAGGAGATGTTAATAATACCCTTAACAATAACCCACCTGGCGAATTAAAATCTAAATATGAGTTTGTGTGCGTATTCATGTGACCAAACGTATTCTTGAACTACATCCTTAATAATTAAGGTTGTCACAATTACAAGCACGAAAAAGGAAAATTTGAAAACAAAAGGTGTGAGCACACAAAACTGTTCTTGTAAGCTTAGTCCAGGGGTTAAAGCACAAAAAATAAAAAAATAACTTATGCTTAAAATGACTGCAGCCAATTAACCAAAATTTTGCTCACTTCCTTATCAAGTTATTAAATATACGGCAGCGCGACACCTTACCTTTAAATCCCTGTAAACGACATTGCATGAGTGTAGATACTCCAGTGCCGATACTATTTCTGCACCATAGAATCGGGCCCTGTCTTCTGTGAACACTCTGTCCCGGGATAAGTGAAAGAAAAGCTGCAAATGAACCAAGACACATGACACTGGATTTAAAGAATAATCCAAATTAGGTCATCGACTTCTTTTGGTACACTGACGAGAAATGTTTCATAAACACGATTGTGAGTGAGAAAAAGAGAATAACTTACTTCTCCCCCATTTGCATACTCCATCACAAAGCATAGACGATCGTTTGTTTGAAAAGCATATTTTAGTGTCTGTGTGAAAAGAGGAAAACACTGGCGTTACGCCGTCATTGAGGTAACAAACGACAGTGGGATTTTGGGAGACCAAATCTGGGGGTTTGGTGACTTACTGTGAGAAAGGGATGCCGCGTATTTTGTAGGACTCTGCTCTCTGTTACCGTGTGCGCTACCTCATCCTGAAGCAAAGATACATTTTGTACATGTAACAAGAGGAAGCAAACTAATCAGTAATACGCTGAATGTCAATCAAAATAAACAGCATAAACCGATTTATGAACATTGGCATGAATGAGCTGTAATGTACATCACTGGACCCTCATCTTCTACACCTTTTTTTTTTTTTTGGAATGCATTTTAAATGAATCACATACAAAGTGTTGTTTTGCGTCACACGCAGCAGCTTTTTCTCTAAACTTCGGCTTCACTAATGACACGTCTCTTGAACAGGCAGGTCATGTTGTGGTAAAGTTCCAGGGGCTGCGCGATTAATTGAATCCACTTGATGGCGTTAATAAGTTGCCCAAATAAGCAAGTGACAAGCTGAGTTATGGTGTGTGTGTGTGTGGGGGGGAACTACAGCAAACATTGGAGGTGAGGGGCATCATGGTGAGAAGCTAGTGCCTCAAAAGGGATCGGCATCTCTTCATTCAGATTAAGGACAAGTGACGTTAAACAAGATGAAAGCAAATTCATTTTCACGACTATTTCCCCGCCAGGAGTCACTTAGCATGTTTGGCACAGTTTTTCCACCCATTCTAATCCCCTTTTCATATGGCGTGCCATATAGTCGTGAAAATACAGCACCTCAGCAGCAAAGTGATCATTTAAGACACTAAAGCACGTTCTAAACCCTGTGCAATCATTCTTTAGAAGACATTTGAAGAATACCAACTTTTGCAATGATGACTTCTTTACGGAGGATTTTCATGGCGTAGTACATGCCCGTAGCCTTCTCCTTCACCAGGATCACTTTGCCAAACGTCCCCTTGCCCAGGAGCTTAAGGTAGTCGAAATCATTCATGGTCTGCTGAGGTGATGACAGAGAAGCCACAATGACCAAACAACCAAGCAACAAATAATCCCTCGGCGTGAATCAACTGGCTTGAAAGCACGAGCTCGATATGACGTGAGCTGACCACTTTTGAGCGAGATTTGGACACGGCGAGCTCCATCTCCATTGTGCCACTGCTGTCACTCGCCGAGCCAAATTTGATCTCCATGGGCTCCTCGTCCTGCTGCTGGCTCTTCAAGCTGTTTGCCACTGCCTGGATCGATCGCATCCATTCTTCCCTGAAACAAACAGTGGACATAAACACATTTGAATGACAACGTTTCCTCAGGTTCAGATAAAAATGTCCCCATGATCAATGTATTACTGTGGAGTGGAGTGTGACATATATTTAACAGTAACAATGAATACTAAGTGAAAACCAGTTGGTAAAAAAAACGGCCAAAAACAAACCTGTCAAAATTGCTCATTAAGACAAGTTTGTTATTCAGACTTAGCAAAGGTTACACAAACAAAAAGTGCCCACTTGGTTGTAGTTGTAGTTGCATTGAAAACATACCTTTCCTCGTTGCTGTCTACGTGGAAGGTGCGCTCAATGACCGACGTCCACTGGAGGCAGCGGATAACAAACGTATTGGGCCTGGGCCGCTCTGTCTTCATCAACTGACATTCTACAAAGTACAGAGCCACCACATAAAAAGACGAAAGGGTGTCGGGGACCAAAGAACGGAAAGACATATCCAAAGCTCAACTCAGCATCCACTAGCCGGGATGCGGAACTGACCTGCGACGGAAAAGTTGTTGAGAGGTGGCAGGCTGTGATCACTGGACACTTCGGGCTTCTCTTTGTAGCCGATGAAGGAGCCGTCACTCTTTAGGATGAAATAACGAGGTCTCCAGGTTTTAATGTACTCACCTAGTGACACAATAGCAGCGCCCAATTCATTTTTGTCTGACTCAAAAGTATTTCTGGATTCAGTATTAGAACAAATGTACACTCGAATCAGTGAAGACCGAATCATGTGTTGCTCATCAGCGAGCGCCCCCCTCACGTTTCTGGGCAAGCTTGGCAGAAATTCACACACATTTGCGTATACACAGGAGCATTAATTATACAGTACCTCTCTTGTGGAGCCATCCCTCTCTCACAACGCCGACTTCATTCATGCTGGGGCAGAAGACTGTCTGGGTTGGGAGGGGGCGGCAGACAGCTGGTGCAAACTGTTCAAACTGCTCGAGATGGTGACGACGACTCAAGATTCGACACTCGTCTAAAATGCTTGGAAAAGGAAAAGGAGAGAGGAAAAATACAAGGTCAGGAATGCAGTAAGTCACTGTCATCATTTCTGACAGCAAAGTTCATATGCGTGTGTCTGAGAAGACAATGGCCCCAACACCTAACATGGGGGACACGTGGATTTTAATTGACTTAATTTACAACTGTGAGTCGATGTACAATATTTGGGCCACACTGAAAAGATTACATCTTTACTCTTTAATGCAAATTTCTCTCCAGGCCTATTACAGTACACCATGGCATTTGGCATTGTCAGTTTCCTCAGAAATGTCTACTTTCAATCATCTGAATGACTCAGAAATCATACATAGTTTTGTTGCAACATTACAAGTTAGAGTGATAGAAAATACAACTATTCTCATATTCTACTATTCTCATCATCTTGTCAACCGTATGCACTGTCCTCTTAAGTCGAACACTTCGTCATTGGAGTTTAGTGTCTGTATGAAGTCATCTAGCAATGCTACAATGCCAGCTCAATGATGTTCCAGAGCCAATACAAAAAGTACGAACTGCTCAATGGCCATGGCTGTGACATATAATGCGCTACGAAACGATAACATCAGGTACTGCAGATCAACACGAAACAGGAACAGAGGTACACACTAAATGTGTGCGGCTAATTCTATGGGTCGGGCTGTGGTAAAACGATTTAACGTTCGGCCGGGGAAGGCGTATGTGAACACATAAAGCAAACCTGATTGCCAGCACAAAGGACACTTTCTGTGAATTGCGCCGGAAGGCTCTCCACAACTACTGTACTGCAATCATGTCCTTACCGTGGCTCGTTCCACCAGCAGCCCACAACACAGAAAAGTGCTGAAGTGTGCACGTCACCTACTTCCTATCTGACCATCTGACATTTATGACAACACGATGGGAAAGTGCTCACCAGTGATACCTCATCAACATTTTTTTCCCTTAGTGTCAAGTTATAAATAGTAGATACTAATATTATTAAAGCAGTGCCAGCAAGAGATCAAATGTAATGTCACTGACGTCCGATTAGTGTCTGCCACAATGATCATAGTGTATTTCCCAACCAATTAGGTCAAAGGTAAAATGTAGGTTAGGGCTGAGCTGGGTGTTTAATCAATGTCATTGAATAATTCGAGTTTGACATTTTTTTAAAAACAGAATTTCTTTTCGCAGCTCTTGTTCAAAGCGCGTTCCCATTGAGAACAACAACATGGCTCAGGGCAGAATGGAGCTACTATAATTTAAAAACGCACAGTCGGTCAGTGTTGCCAATTTAGTACATTTATTCCTGCGAAGAAACGAACAGCAGTTTTCACATTGTTTTCCGTATGACATGAAAGAAGTCCGCCTGACAAGGTGCACAAATATGTGTTACTTGATTTATCGACATGCTGGAAACTTGACCCAAGTATGTCAAGTCAAGTCAGCTTTATTCATATTTATGTGCTTCCAAGCCGCAAATATGACATACATACATTCAATACAGAGGCTGCCTTGCCTTAATTGTCTAACTGCAGGACTGCAGCTATCAAATATTTTAAGAATTCAGTGTTCTACTGACAGATTGTTGCACCGATTAATCAACTGAATAAAAATTGTTTTTGCCCTAGGGATAGACCAGGTTTTGAACAAAACGTATAGGTCGCTCGCTATTTTGAATTTACATTAAACAGAATGTGCATGTGAGTATTTTTGTCCACTTAGTGTTGTCATCGTCACTTTCTACTGTAGTATCTGCAACTTTGGGTGTGCACGGCTTTAAAACGCTGGGTGAGTGGCATGGGCCATAAAGCAATTAAAAGTACGTTGACAAATGTGTCTATCCTTGATCAATTGCACGGTGCAATACAATACCTGTAAATTCTAACTACCGATGGTAGGCTATATTAAATAAGTTGATATTGATAAGGTACCTTGTGTTGGCGATCATGTGATGTATGACACAACATGCTCTTCCCCGTTAAGTATAAAATGACCCCAAGCTTTGGACATTATCTGTAATTATGAACTTTTTCCTCCAAGTTCACCGCCACTGCGCGATTTTATTTCTACACAAAAAGGTGCATGCAACAGCGGTAAGAAATTTAAATTTTCTGCCCGAAAAAATGTTGAACATTTTTGTCTGATATTGGCTACAATAATTAAAAAAAATCAAATTAAGAGTAAAACAGCATAATCATTTTTCATCGTATGTCCTTGATCGTTTTGCTTCATCTGCTACTTGGGAAATCCCTATTTTGAAGTTTCAGATAAAAATATACAGTATACAAATTAGCTCATATGGATCACAATTCTGATGGGTTTTCCGGGTCAACGAGTCAAATTACTGTGATGTAAAATGACATCCATTGCCCTAAAACCTCCACTTAAATTGTCCAAATGTGAGCAGTTCTCCTGAATTTATTTATCATGGAGGAATTGGAGCGCTTTGTTCAATGTTTCTTTTTTTTTTAAAGGAAATTCCAAAGATTGTTAAATTTAAGAACATGGTTCATGTACATTTTTTTAAAATGAGTGGTGTGGATGAATAAGACCATTTATATTACCAGTAAAGCAAAAATATGTATTTCTCATATTTCTCTGAAAGTTCATCAAAGTTCATTTTTGAGGCTTAGAAACTAAGCAAATGCCATTTTAGGGGAGTGTACTAAAGAACAAAACTTTCGTTTCGAATAGCGTCATTGTGGGAAATTTTATTATAAGGCAATTTCATTCAGCTCTAATGTGGGCAAATACTACGTGGTTTTACGTTATTAAACATATGGAGCACATCAAAACTTTTGCCGTCTTCGTGACAAAACAAGATTTGACGAAAAGCAGCAGTTAGAATACAATTATCGGTCATTCTGGAAACCGTCCCAACGGTACGGAGTGTACTACTACAGCTGCGCGAGTCAGTGGTGCTGCAATGAACTTGTGAAAAAGCATGCCGCATGATAACAGTCCCATAACACGTCCTCATCCGTTTAGCGTGTATGCTACGAGCTAAGCTAGCACGGGTCAGCGAACAGTGTCGCTCGGCGTCCAGAAAGCGGATAATTGCCCCCCATGCTGAAACTATTTTTCCCACCAGAGCAGGCCTGGTCGTTCACCACACATTTTCGGAGGACGGCGAGCGTGACATTTACTCACAAACAAAGCAGCTGACCACCGAGCCAGCAGCTAGTTAGCACGCGAGCTAGTCACCTCACTCGTCCCAGCGTTCAATTATTACTACCAAGCACGCTGTTTTTCTTCCTCCTCCTCCCCCCCCCACTTTATTACGTACCTCCGCTGTGAAATATTCCCACTTCTCGAAGATTTCCACAAGTATGACTGCACAAGGCTCCCTCTGCCGGTTATCACTCTCGGCTTGTGTGTATTGAACTCTGTCAATGATCACACAAGCTTAGCCGACTAGCTTGTTTTTCTTCTCACAATAGCGGCAGCGGCGTGCTCGGTTTGTCACCGAAGCCAGCCAGTGGGAGAGGGTGGGCGAGAGAAAGAGAGAGCGAGCGAGCGAGAGAGAGAGCGAGAGAGAGAGAGAGAGAGAGAGAGAGAGAGAGAGAGAGACAGCGCAAGTCCTCCGGACCGCGACTCGATGGACTCGAGAGCGTCGAAAGACAGCAATAAATAATGTTCAACTCGCGGACATATTAAACCGCGCGTCTCTGTTGATTTAGTGAGGTGAGCGTGTCTGCTGCTCACAGCTCCTCTGCGCGAAAGTCCTCCGCTCCGTGACGCTGTCGCCTCCTAGTCGAGCAGGCAGGCAGGCGAATAGGCAACACAGGAGCCGCGCAAGCACTCCAGGCGGACGTGACGTACATAGACCATGACCAAGTGAGCACCTGGATTAACCAAGTATAGTACCGATACTTATGATTCGTCCCCTTTACAGAAGTAAATGAATACAGATTCTGAAATAACCCGTACCTACATTTTTCATTTAACAAAGCATTTTACTGGTCTGTTGTGGGCCAACAATATCGCTGAATGGGAAAACCATTCGCATGCCATTTTCCATTATAGTATTACAGGCGAAGTCAAGTCAAACAGTTTTCTTTATATGTTCAAGTTGACAAATGACATCACAGTGGGTTTGGTCATGTGACATTCACAAGTCAGCGGGCCATTTTAAAGCTTCAGGCTGGTTGTTTGAAATAAATAATATCAAATTCTCTTCGTTTTGTGTCAGGTTTGACTGTAAACTGAAAATGGGAGTGGCAATCAACAGCTTGAAAGAACTGAACATACCACTGGGCACTCACTGTACACACGTCCCTCTACTGTACGATATTTCTGCAGTATTTCAGTGTACTTCCTTTGCATGTTGATGAAGCCATCTTTAGGGCAGTTCTGAATGTCTACTAACTTTCCTTAAGGCAGTTTTTATTACAATTATGCTTATTTCGATTGCTGCCAAATGAAAAGCAGGTTTCTCCAAATTTCCTTCGTTCAAAATTAATTTGTTTTTGAACATTTTCTAGTCCATCTCTTGTTTATACCCTGGTGAAAAAACAAGCACATCACAAAGTGAAAGGGATGGATAGATAGAAGCTTTATTAAAAATGTATCAAAAATATTTATTGTCAGTATGTTATTAAAAAAAATATAACTGGACACCGTGAATCAGGTCCATTACATCCATGCATATGGCAACCTGTTTTGGCAATTATTTTATATCCTACTCCCGGCAATACACTCTTTTCTCCTCACTAAGTAACACAAGCGCAATCTCAAACAACTTTATTCTGTTGTCTTTGCAGTCTCCGCTGAAGATAACGAGCGCGTGCCTCACTGACGCTACTTTCATTGTTTCGCTTCTCCACTTTCTTCAAGGCATCCTCAGCAGAAATCTCTGAAAGAAAATAGATCACACCAACACTCAACACGTGCAAGAAAGTGGCCATTACCTAAAATACAGTCGTCTAAAAAAAACTTAAAAAAAAAAATCCTAAAGACCTGATTGCCTTTTGGCAGCCTCTCTAGTCTCCCACTTGGTCACCTCCTCATCGGTGACTTCTTCTCGCGCCACGCTGCTTAGTTCATAAACGTCGACCTCGTGCAATTTGGGCAGAAGATCTTTCACCCACTCATATCGGATGGGACATACTGTCCTGACATACACCCGTGATGTCACCAACACGTCGTGAAAGAGAATCCAATCCAGCTCCATCTCCTTGTCGAACAACTGAGAACCAAAAGGACAGAGAAGGGATCATTTACCGTAGATAAAGGGAGGCTGAATAGAGATGGTGGTACGAAAGAGAATTTTAATAATCTTACCGATGATGATGGATGAATGTGAACCATGGACCCGTGACCATCCATTGTGCAAAATACCTTTCCAACAGATCTAGGCAAAGTCAAGAAAAAAAGTCTCAATAGCAGTATACTGTGTACTGCTCAACATAATTTAATACAACACACTCTTTTGCACGCCGCTTAATCCAAGCAACAGAAGATTCTATTTATTAGCCAGTTCCTCAATGAGCAACAGCGATGTTTGAATTTCCACCATGTCGATTTTTCCCCCCCCCCATCAACTTACAAATTAACATGTAAATTACAGCAAGTGTTCCGTCTCACTTCCAAGCAATTTAGCTTTAAGTAACGTCTTCTATTTGACTGACACTTGACACCTTTAAGTTTTGGCAATAGAGAATAAAAGCCAATGTAATTCAAGCCATTTACGCTTTGCTTTGACAAGGTTTGTTTACTTGTGTAGTGTGATGACAAGGGGAAAAGTCAATACTGTCCTGGTATTAGAATTAATATGGTTACATTACGTTTTTTTTACAGTGTCCAAAGTTTGGGGCTTTGGAATAAATGATTAAAAAATATAATTGACCTCAATGGAAAATTTTATAAATCTTTATATTACCTTCTGGCAACATTGGTGAAGTATCCTGTGCACAGACACCGCCTAAAGAGTTCGTTCTTATTGCCATCGAATTTCTCCACTGGGAAATCTCTCCTCTGGAATAATAAACACAAGATTAATAACAAGCAGCACGAGTTACCATAGATACCGATAATAAGTGCTGGACAGTACTTGTTGCAGACGGAGGAGAATGTCACGTAGCTGAGTCTCGACACTAAAGGCAGACTTGAGCGCCCTCCAGTGGATCCAATTATCCTTGCACCACGCTGACGGTCTTTCGCTGCGTAAAACAAGAGAGTAAGAAAAATAGACCGAGACGACTAAAACAAAGGATGTATGACCAGTACCTGGATTTACACTGCTGAAACACACTAAGAAGTGTACCGAAGTCATTTACGCCACCGCTATTGGCCGCCAGTGCTCTGTGACTCTGATCGGCCTCTTTCTGCTTGTCAGGGTGGCCTGGAAGAGAGATGAAGTAGGCACATTCAAGTCAAAGCTCATAAGCGTTTTCCATGGGAAAAACAAGGGGTTGGCTGGCTCCTGCTGAAATAAGTTGAGGAGCTTCATTTGGATAAAAATACAAATTGGCCGGCTTATCAGCAAATAAAGTACAATCTGAACCTTTTTTTTTGGGGATCACTTACATGCAGAATTTTGCTTTTCACTACAAGGCTCTTCCCCTATCTTCCTGTCTTCCGTGAATAGCGAACATTCACCCCCTTTAGTATTTTTAAAACACTCAATTTTATGGTTGGGTTTCATCATAATGTTGGCACGTAATGCCGAGAAACAATACCAGGCCGGATGAAGATGTTCTCTACAGACAACATGGCGGCCACGGGGAGAAGCAGATCCTGGCAGCTGTGCGAGGCAGCTTTGAGCAGGGCCCTGGTGAGGCCGGGCTGCAGGGGGAACTCCACCATTAGCTCCCCCAGGCGAGTCACTCGACCTCTCCTGGCAGACAACAAGCCCCTTGTGACTGCTAGCACTGTTGTGTTAACAATACCCAAAAAGGCAAAGAGCACACCACCAAACCTGTCGATAGCATCAAACTGGTAGAGCTGTTTCAGTGCCTCCAGGATAAACCTCTCTTCTGGAGGGTCCAGATACGGAAACCTTGGAAAGAAAAGACTACTGCTAAACAATGTAACCTGTGACATGTGAGCAAATGGTGAGACCGCAGCGATGGTGTTAAATAAATAAATACAGGATTTCCACAATTTGTTTTGAAATTAGTATAACGTAGAAATGCACATTAGCTGTACCTAATGACATCATGTACACCCAGGCACTTGAGAGTGAGGACCACTGCAGTCAAACTTGTCCTCTGGATCTCTGGAATTGTATATTCGGGCATGCATTCCTCCCAGAATTCCTTGGTGTAGATGCGGAAACACTTCCCCGCTGAGGTTCTTCCAGCCCGGCCTGCTCGCTGCAGAGCTTCACTCCTAACGGCAGGAAATCACCAAGTCAATTAATCTGCTGTTGCCGGCAAAAGAAAAAGATAGGACTCACTTTGAAATGGGTACCACTTCTAAAATGTCCATGCCCACCCTGGAGTTGTGGTTGAGTTGCTTCACAAAGCCGCTGTCTATGATGTACCTGAAAACACAACCTGGCAAATGAAATGGCATCTTACTTTGCTTGCGACAGTGACAAATGCATAAAAGCAACGTGCTCACTTGATGCCATTGATGGTGAGAGATGTGGCAGCGATGTTGGTGGCCACTACACACTTCCGTATTCCCGGAGGAGGAGGCTGGAAAATCTGCTGCTGTTGCTCTGAGGATTAAAATGAGAATAATACAGTATGAAAACGCTTAATCTCAAAGAATTGAAACCTATCCTATTATATCATGATATACAGGGCCAGTGCCAGAGGGCTACCACCCAAAAAGGCTAAATGTCGGACCATGAAAAAAATTTTAAAAATCAACTCCAAAGCAAAAAAACCCCCCAGAAAACATAGTAGTTTGTAATTCAAGGTGCCACTGTATTAACGCGAGAAAATAATATATTCCATATCGTGAATAAAACAAAGTGCATGATGGCTGTTGCATGTATTTACCGGTTGGCATGGAACCATAGAGGGGTAAAATAAGTAGTCCATCCACTGTTTTGTCCTGTACATCATAGCGGTAGTCTATCGACTCCGCTTTCTCAAACAGCAAATCGCACGCCCGCTCGATCTCCAACTGACCTGTTAAACATGGATAGATCACCGCAGTTTGATGTCAACGGCCTTCCGATTCATACGTCAAGCGACGACTGCATCTGACCTGTTAAAAACACCAGAATGTCGCCAGCCTTCTCACTAGTGTGAACATCCAGGGCCAGAGACACAACCTGCAGAGCAACAAAGAGCTTCATCAGTAATCCTGATCTTTTAAAAAAAAAAAAAAAAACGTTTTAAAAAGTTCAACAAAACTCATTACAACAAGTGTTTCTATTTTAGCAACAGCTCCACAAGAGGGGCAAAATACTAACATTTTGTTTCACTGAAAGTTCAGCGGTGTACCTCTTTCACATAACCCGTGCTCTGTAGGTCTTTAGGTCCCACGGCAGTGCCCAACGTACACGTGACACGAAAAGTCCTTCCAGGGATAGCAAATACCGGGCAGTCACCTAGAAAGGCGGAAAGTTTGCCTGTTTCCATGGTGGCGGACATCACCACCACCTTTAGTGGGAAAGCTCGGCCCTTCATAGCTTCAGTCGGATTTGAAAAGACTTTTTTCAGCAAACCCAGGAGGATATCCTGCAATGAAAAAGAAACTCTAGCTCAGCGTGTGCATCAACTAAAACCTCAAAACAGTCATAGATACAGCCAAGCTGAGTAGAATCTGAAGGGGTATTCAGACCACAGGAACAACAACAAAATCAAATATTATGAGAATAATTAGTATTAAGTAATACAAAAAAGGGTAAAATGCCCATCTTTGGTATTTTCTTGAAAATAAAATCATGCAACAAGCAATACCAAAAAAGGCATTAGTACAATATTACAAGCATAATTGAATGCTAGCATTACAATGATGATTGCCATAGCTTAGTTAGAGTTCACAATAATAAAGCACATCACCATGTCAAGTTTTTATTGACACTCCTTAAAATTATCACTTTATTTGCATTTAAAAAAAAAAAATATTTCAGTCTTGAATTTCATGGTGCTACTACATCTCCTTCATTGCTCGAGAGGATGTGGAAACTCACAGTGTTCAGGCTTCGTTCGTGGACCTCATCCAAGACTACAACACTGTAGTGAGAAAGTCCAGGGTCTGCCAGGACCTCTCTGAGCAAACAGCCATCCGTCATGTATTTCAACTCCGTGTCCTGTATCAATCAAATGCGAACATCATATCACTTTGACTCGCAACACCGTGTGCAAGGCGTGGCTCGGTGATTGATGCCCGCTCACCTGCGTCGTGCAGTCGTCAAAGCGCACCTGGTAGCCCACCTCTCTTCCCAGAGTGCATTGCATCTCATGGGCAACCCTTTGAGCCACCGTGATGGCAGCCACACGGCGGGGCTGGGTGATGCAAATTTTGCCATTTTTACAAAAACCTGCCGACGAAACATGACAATCACACACCACACAAACTAAACTGGTGTGCATATAACACCGGAATTGTGATCAGAGTTCAATACACGATGATTACACTTACAGTAATAGTAACAGCAAGTGGTTTACCTGCTTGGTACAAATACTGTGGAAGCTGCGTCGTTTTCCCGCTGCCAGTCTCACCGGTGACCACCAAGAAAGTGCTCTCCTTCACAGCCTGTACCAGTTTAGCTTTATGCTTGTAGATTGGCAACTGTAATGACTGGTTGTCTTTCCGGTACTTCGTCCTCGATTTGGACATAACTAGTCCGGAAGTTGTTACAAGAACAAGAAGTAATACAAAATACAATAAAAAAAAAACTATATCGTGAACTACTATAACCGGCCTAAACCATTATGGTATTCACAATGTATCTTGCAGTTCGGAACGACACGCTCATACTTACTTCCGCAAATTATTCCTTTCTGTTTTCCTATTGGTCGAGCTGTAGACACGTGACCAACCCCATCCCCAACCGGAAACAGAGCCAGCTCACCGACCGGCTTCTGACGTCTCTCGACAATGGCAACCGCATGGGGACACAGACCGTGAATGGAAAAACATTATTTGATTAACATGATTACACATATATATTCTATATAGTTCTCTTGATTTGTTTTGACAGAAATGTATTTATTCGAAATAACATGATCTCACACAACGTGATATCTACTGAATTCGTGAAGACATTCCTTTATTTCCCGGCGAGGAAATAATGTAATAATAATAAAGATACCCCGCATCTCTCCTCCCCTCCAAAATATTATACAGCACAAAAAGCACAAGACAGTAGAGGGCAGGTAGTGGATGGGAAGGAAGGATGGCCACGAGTGTGAACGGCTGGCTCTTCAAAACCGAGATCGCAGAGATGGGGCAGGGGGGAGTTAACTTCTGAGACTCTCCGACACATTATTTGACGACGTCTGACCGAACGTTCGCAGGATGGCCGCGAGTGGGTGTAAAGGACGACTTTTATCTTTTTTGGACTATAAAACGGAAAAATACATAGTGGCCAAAAATAAAAAAGTTGGGATTTTGTACAGACTCATCCAGTTATTGATCATCGGTTACATTATAGGGTAAGTGAGACACTTGTCTAGTTTTGTCTGGTATTGCATGTCTGTCTCATACGGGTGGGCCATAACGTTCTGATTCCTTATGGCTAAACCCAATATGCAACTGGCGGCCCACGGGCCGCATGTGGGCCGCCCTCACGTTCTGATTGTCTGCCGCTTAATTATAAACATGTTTTCTCATTTAGAGACAGATATCTGTGTGCGACGCTCCTTCATGGAGTTTGCATAAGCCGGTTTTCTCCCACATTCCAAAAGGCATGCATGTGGTATACATTGAAAACCTGAAACAAAAAAGGTGTGAATGCTTGCCTCTCGCTGCCCTCTGATTGGCCAACGTGTACCCTGCCTCTCTCAGCCAGGATAGACTCCACCTCGCCTGCAACCCTAATGAGGACAAGCACTATACATCTGTATGGCTATCTTGTCCACCCACCCAACCATTTCAATGGCACTTATCCTGAACAGGGTCGTGGTGAGTTGCTGGAGTTTCAATTCAAATGCAATTACAGCATTTGAATTTTTCTCCTCGACCCCAGGTGGGTTTTCTTAAGCAAGAAGGGCTACCAGGAGAAAGACGAGGCCATACAGAGCACAGTGATCACTAAACTGAAGGGGGTCTCAGTGACAAACACCACCGAGTCGGGTGTGCTGATCTGGGGGCCAGAAGACTATGTCATCCCACCACAGGTGAAAACACATGCACATTCAGGCAGAAGGAATTAAGGTGATCATAAATAACAGTTTGCCGACAGTTTAGGTCCGAAACTAACGGGGACGTCCTAGTTAAACATCCTTGTTTTGATGATCTAAATTGCTCTCTGCACGCAGGGTGAAGCTGTTCTTTTTGTTGTCACTAATTTCATCGAGACCCCCAATCAGAAGCTGGGATACTGTGCCGAGGTATGAATAGCTCACTTTTTTTTTCCTTGACTTGGATAGAGGGGAAAAAAACTGTGGGGCAGGTAAGGAACGCAATGAGGATAAGCGTTATAGCGAATCAATGGAATGTATGTCTTTCCTGATTTTCGTGCATCCATTGACTTCATTCAGCCAATGAAAGTTAAGATAGCAGGAAGTCACCGTGTACTTTCTCCAGAACTCTTTACAGCTCGCGCACGTGCCGAGCTGTTTCAAGAGTGTTTACTTTCAATCTGCTTTATTTGCTCTCTTGACGTCTGACCCTGTGGAAACTATTCTGGACGGCCTTGAGTGTGATGCTGCCATATACACTCGCTGGACACTCAAAAGTCTGGTCCATGGGCCAAATAAGGCTTGCTTTGTTCCTTCATCCACCCAACAGAGCATTTGATAATTAAGAATCCTTTTGTTGCATAATTTTAGTCCTTCTAAAAATAAAATAAAATGGAAAAAAACCTTGCTCTTAATGTTGCTCACCCTTAGTTCCATTGGTTTAATGTTGAGCTACATATTTGTAAAAGGTTCTTGGTATGCGCACCCGCTGCCGTCACCCTGGCAGCAGCCAAGAAAAACAACCAACATGTACCAGCGTCACACAGTCACTGCTCCTGTGTACATTTGTGTCTGCTTACTTAGGTCTGTCCTTATAAATCAAATTGCTTTTACACAGAGTGGTGTGGCACATTTGTCAGGGCAAAGTCACGCCGGCGCTCCAAAGTGGAGTTTCTTTGAATTGTTTGGAAGTTTGGATCAAGAATCACATTTTGCAACGCAGACTTGAATTTATCATGTACAGTATTGCCTTAACATAATACTGGACGTAAACCAACCATAAAGAATGTGTGTTCAGCGTTCACATTTATAAAATGTTGTTTTTCTCTACATTAAAATGAGAACAAAAGCGACAAAATCCAATGAGTGAAGTGGAGGGCTTCTTATTAACTAAAGCGGTTTAATGAGTCTTAGTGTTTGTTGTGTTTGTTCCTCTAGAGCCCCAAGGTGCTGGATGGACTCTGTCAGGAAGACAAGGATTGCGAAGAAGAAAAGCTTGTGGTGTCTGGCCATGGTAGGACATTCCTTAGTGTTATGGTTCAACACTCATTATTAGTCACCAAGCAAATTATTGTAGAAGTAGCATACAGTTCCTTTCAAGAAAATACACATCAACTCCAGTTATGAGAAGTTATATGAAAAGTTATTTGAATTGTACAAACTCAGGGTTCGCTGGCCTTTGGAGGTAGTAGCACCGTAGCACGTTTTTCTGTTTTTTGGGGTCAAAGGAATCATGAGTGGACGATGCTTACGCAGGGATGAAAACTCAACTGGAACCTGTGAAATCTTTGGCTGGTGTCCTGTTGAAAGGAAGTATCAGCGACAGTAAGGAGCCATGTTTTGTTGGTTTAGTTTCAGTTCGCTCCATTGAATGGAACGTCCTTCATGAATTCAAACAAAGATAAACCAAAAATTGAGCACAGTTTGGACGGCGGTGACGCTCTTTTGTAACAGGTCGCTGCTGACGCACGCCGAAAACTTCACCATCTACATCAAGAACTTCATCCAATTTCCCAAATTCAAATTTTCAAAGTAATTTCACCGGCCGCAATGAACACAAAAGCATCCAAAAGTGAACAACACGGAACCACTGTGCTGTCTTTGTGCTCTTGAGGTCCAACATTCTGGAGACATCTGATGTGTCCTACCTGAAATGCAGATATGATGAAAAGCTCCATCCTTACTGCCCCATCTTTCGCCTGGGAGACATCACCACGCGAGCAGGATACAGTTTCACTGACATGGCAACATTTGTTCGTGTTATCATTCTTCATAGGTCATATTATCAGGTCCGCCAATAAATCGATGTATTGTTTTGCACAAGGGTGGCTCCATCGGCATCCAGATCCAGTGGGACTGTGACCTTGACAAGGGTTACTCCGAGTGTCACCCGCAGTACCAATTTAGCCGCCAGGACATCGCCGCCTCCATCAAGAACATTGCAATGGGATTCAACTTTAGGTTATTTGCAATTCAAAAGAAAGTGATCCTCGTGCATTTCAATGTTTGCTAATTGTATGATTCCTACTTTCAAACAGACACACTCGCTATTATAAAAACTCAGCAGGTGTGAGTTATCGATCGCTATACAAAGTCTATGGAATTCGATTTAACATCATGGTGAATGGAAGGGTAAGCAAAATTCCAAATACATAGTTTTGATAGTAATATTTCTTGGTAAGCAGGTTATTCTGCTCGTTAAATTTTTGCATGTTTAATTAACATTTGTTTAATTTCAGTTTTGAAGTAAAAATGTCTAAGTTATTTATTCAAAAAGGAAAATACTATAGCATGTTGTTCTTCTGAATAGACATTACAAGTGAATAAATAACACCGTTAATTTGACAAACAGAACTAAACCAATCTGAATGTAATAAAAAGGTGTAATTGTAAGAAAAAAGAGTGAATTAATATATTCTTCCATTGTTCTTAGGCTGGAATGTTCAATATCGTCCCTACAGCCATCAGTGTCGGTTCAGGGTTAGCTTTAATGGGCGCGGTAAGTAGCCGCTATCTTTTATTATCATTTTTTTCTCTTTTTTTTTTTAAGATGCACGACACAATGCTAATTTTGATTCAACAGGGAGTGTTCTTGTGCGACATGATCCTACTCTACATCATGAAGAATGGCACCGCTTATCGCGAGAGAAAGTTTGAAGGTTCCCAGTACGTGCTGCTAATACTTTCATGACCACTTACGACCACTGGATGCGAGGCTAACATCTATTTGTTGTCCGCAGGCAGTCAGCAGATGGAGCCAGCCACGAGAAAACCAGTCTGGCATCTTAGTACTTTAATTTTGATTTTGTTCCGTTTTGAATGTATAGCAAACGTGAAACTTTTCTTATTGATATCAAGAAGTATTCATTATTTCTCCTAATAAAACACAGTCAAACATTTACTAATGAAACTGTCATGTAGTGAAGTATTAGCATATGAGTCATACATAAAGTGAGGTACATGCATACTTTTTATGTTAATAAGATGATCAGCCCTCCAGTGCCACCTGTTGGTTACAAACAGAATAACTTTTTCAGTGAACTGTATCGCGCTTATGAAACTAACATCTATA
Source organism: Hippocampus kuda (assembly GCA_901007745.1). NCBI lineage: Eukaryota > Metazoa > Chordata > Actinopteri > Syngnathiformes > Syngnathidae > Hippocampus > Hippocampus kuda. Next base: position 51,753 of record CAAKHF010007132.1, read on the forward strand.
CCAGCTGACTTTGGGCTCGAGGAGAAGCAGGTGCAATTTATGGCAAGCAGGTACGGTATTGTATACCAAGATACCAACACAGGATTAACGTCAGTGTGAAGTAACAACCGCAATGTAATATGTCTGTGCAAAGGATTTATTTAATTCAGAAGTTTACTCAGGACACTGAGTAACACATAGTAACCGTGTCACTCTCATGGTCAAAATCTATTAATGCCCATAAATGTCCTCAGATGACATGCTAACTGACCTCCGTGTTGATTTTAATATGCAGAGTGGATTTACATTTCATGTCAATGTGTCACATCATCACATCCGTGTGGGGGGGGGGGCATGCAAATATGGGTTACATGTGTTAATCTGTCCAGCTGCTTCTTCTCTTCATTAGATCAGCTCAGACTGGAGAGGTGAAGGGTGGATGGATTACTGGCCAGCTGCGGAGGAGGAAGCTTTGCTCCACATGTGAAAAGTGCTTCTTATTAGTACAAGTGGGGAGATGCCCTCAGATGGACAAAAATACATCCACCATTTTCTGATTTCTGGAAATGTGTGATCATCTTAGAGAGGTCTACATAAAAACAAAACTGTAACAATACTCCCAGAAGTGCACAGTCTTTGACTGGCATCATGTTTTTCCTCCACATCTAGTCTTGGAACACACCGTCTGCTCACACTGAAGACAAAATGCGCCAACACATATTTAAAATGAAATAAATAAATAGAATAAACACAGAAATATTTCATAATAAACAGTGTTTGTCGATGCACTGTTATAATCTAGTTTAGTATTGTCATTAGAGGGCAAAAATAAACATTTAGTATTATCAAACACTTTGCACATGTTATCTAATAAAATGTAATTTAATGTGAACATTGAGAAGAGATTAATCCATTTACAAGGCACACCATATAATATACATACATAATGGTTACAAATATTGAAATTGTTTAATGTATTAAGAACTGTTGTGCTTCTTTAGATATTTGACATCTTATTTAATTTTCGTATTTAAATATTAATTATTAAACATATGCTGTCCACTTATTTTGTCATGTATTTTCTGCAGAATGAGTACAATAACATCAAGCATCCATTGTAGTTAGAAATGAACACCCCAAGTAATGTGACGTGTTTAAAAAATGAACAAGTGTCTATTTGATGAAGAACGTATTGGTCCAAGAGTGACTTACTTGGATCCTGACTGAATAGCCTTTTGGTGAAAAAGAGCACGAGAAAGAGCTTTTTTTTGGGGGGCGGGCATAAGCAGAGAAAATTCAGTTGCATGAGTGGTGGGTGGGTGTGTTGTCAAATTGTGCCTCATCTGATAGCTAGAGTAATGGTGGTCCAATCTTTTCTATTGGATTAGAGGAGGGATTTCACTGTGGTATTAATCTGACAAGACAGCAGCCGGTCACCCGGGCTGGACTCAGACCGAGTTGGGTTGCTGTGCCTGTGACGCTCGCTCTGCTGCTTCACTGTCATCAGGACGCAACATGAACATCTTTTGCTTCTCGTTGGTAAGAAACATATTACTGCATTTGCGTGTGTGTGTGTGTGTGTGTGTGTGTGTGTGTGTTGTGTGTGTGTGTGATATAGCTTTTGAGCGCAGGAAGTGTTGCATTAAAATTGGGCAATTATTCCCCAAATGTGATTGTACAATCGTAATTATAGACACATCCACCCTGGCCAATTTTTTGGGGCAAAATTAATGCGGCTTCTTTACAGTACCTGCAAGAGAAGTGTCAACAATTCCACATAAATCTTGTGCAGTGGACCATAAACGACAACACATTGTTCAATCAACAAATGGTCTTCTGACAGCAATATGTCTTTGTAAAGACCCACCCTGTGATAAGGCAACCCATACAGTCACACAATAGCAAAAGTATTCCATCTCGGTTGGGCTCAACCCACCATCCTCTCGGTTATACGCCGAGCACGCTATTGTGCAGGTGTACCGAATGTTGCATGCGACCGGTCTCATCTGTGCACAGATGTTGGGGTTGTTCACCAGTAATGAGGATTACTCTCTAACCTCTGGCTAGATTGTCTCCTGTATTACTCCGCATCATGTGCACGATTATTATTAGAAAATGGCTTTAAAGAGACAGTGAATGGATATGAATTGAGACAGACAATGAGGATTGATAAACCTTTTGCGCTTGTATAACAATGAGTTATTTACAGAGCAGACACAGAGTGACGATGAAACATATTGTGGACTTTGTCATAAAAGTGGTTATGTTCCTGGAAGGGATGTGAACGAGCCAAACATATTTTTAATCTACACTCAAAGCCCTTCGGAGTCATTTCAATCCATTCCGACATCAGAGCTTTGGAGCAGCATTAGCATTCATATCCCGACATCCATACAGTATCCAATCCTCTGCAATATAATTTGACTCTTGGTGTTGTGATACGATGACATCAGTGACCTTGCACTCCTTCATCAAACACACTTGTCTGTGCCGCTGGTTGACCTACAATTTATTCTAAATGTTCCTACATTTACAAGTTACCAAACTAAGTATGGGAGAAGTTAACAACTGTATATTACAAATAAAATAAAGTGAAACTACTCAACTTTTGAGGTCAACCCACACCTTCATAATAGCAAGTAAATAAGATGTTTGCAAGGATTTTCCATTGGCGTTGCTGGGATTCATGTTCTGCAGTTTACAATAAGAGGCCAGACAATACAATACTTATTGATATGTATTCTTTATCCTCTGCGAAGAATGACTAATGTTACTGTGGTTTCCTGAGACGTAGAAATTGTCAAACGCTTCTTTATTTGTGACACTATCTCTGTATTATACAGAGCGAATGATGACAAGCGAATGGACTTTGAGGTTCCACTGCGTATTGCTCCACTCCATCAAATGACTACTTGATCATTCTAAATGACTCCCTGCCTACCCCTCCTCCCACATATGTAACCTCGAAAAGGTGCTCCAACTTGGTTGGATTGAACACACAGATGAGATTAAGTCCATTCATAAATTAGAGTGGGGTTGCGAACCCCCACCCTACAAACAAACAAAAAATGGTTCCAAAGGCATGAACACCACTTTTTTAAAGATTTAGTTTTTGTATATATTCACTTATAATGGCGCTTGAATCTGTTCGAAAATGGCTAACATAAGTGTGTGTGTGTGTGTGTGTGTGTGTGTGTGCACCAGGAGGGTTCAATGGACAACCTGTATGAGGCTGTGCAGACTTCCGGCAACAGCCCACCTCAATCCATCCCGAGCCGCTCCTCCAGCCGCTCGTGCAGCCCGGCCCTCCTGCTAGACAATGACGCAAGATGGAGGGGTTCCGGAAGGTCTACTTCTATGGTGAGGGACATTCAAACGCCCGTGGAATTTGGAAAGTTCTGTATATGAGCCCACAAAGGTTTCCGCTTTGGTTTGCCAAAAAAAGGGAAGTGAGCGAACCACCTCTTGGAAGAATTGATGAAGAAGCTTCCAATCATCAGGATGACTCATATAAAACCAAGTTGATTATGAAACAATCACATAGAAAACAGACAAGGTGGTTTACTCCTAACTCTTTAATGGGCCAGGGACTCGGGGGGTTACGCGTCAATAGATCGACATGTTAATTGTATTTTAAACTGGAATCATGGCTATGGAAGAAATATTTATAATTACAGTATTATTATGAGCGGCCCAGTGAGCCAGTGGTTAGTGCATCGACCTCACAGTGAAGAGGTTGTGGGTTCGATCCCTTCCCGTGTGGAGTTTGCATGTTCTCCCTGGGCATGCGTGAGTTTTCTCCGGGTGCTCCTCTTTCCTCCCACATTTCAAAAACATGCATGGCAGACTGATTGAACACTCGAAATTGTCCCTCGGTGTGAGTGTGAGCACGGATGTTTGTTTGTCTCTGTGTGCCGTGCGATTGGCTGGCAACCGGTTCAGGGTGTCCCCCCGCCTACTGCCCGAAGATGGTTGTGATAGGCTCCTTGTGGTCTTTTTTTTATTGACGCTTTGAATGACTTCTCTCGCATACTGTGGAGTCCTTGCAATTTGTGACATTCAGTAACATCACTAATGTCATGTTTTACATCAGGAAATGACAATGAGGCCAGGCAACAAAGCTCAGAAAAAGAAAAGAAGGTAAGCTTCCTATTCTTACATGCTACTAAGACGTATTGCAGATTTTGCTGTCAAATTTCTATGTCATATTGCTGTTGTATGAGAGAGGCCAAATTGTATTAGAAACAAATCTAAATAACTCTCACCTGGCATGCAACCTTGTGCCTATGCGTCCATAACTGTGGGATGAGCATGTACAGTAAACGTGCACCCAAAGGGGTTTTCCCCTTGAGCTCTATGTTTATGTTCTGTGGACGCTCTTACTGTACCTCCTTCCCGTAGCACAGCAGACATTCTGTAGACATTCTCTTGATAATCAATGCAGGATCTCCACATCCATCCCTCATCTCTCTGCAAACGGCCTGAAGGAGGCACGCCGACAGCTTGATAGAAAGAATCATTGTGATTGCAAAAGACGAGTTCTGAAGATTTCGTTTTTCATGGACAGCGTAATGCAGAATATACCGTAGATCAAACAGATTATGGCTTGGAGATGGTTAAACTAAGCGGATTGACAGCCCACCTACTTAGACTCTCGGATACAGCTTCATTTCTCAAAAAACACTCCTGCGCCTCCTTGTTGGTCTTTTTAAGGCAACGTAATAAATATGTGGTTGTATTTACATACTAAAATATGAAGTGAGACTAGCAATGGAAGATTTATTATTTTTTATTTTTGTACTTTCAGAACACAAGTGTCCAAATCTGCATCAGACCATGAGGCATTGGGTGAGTCAAATTAATAGATATGTTTGTTGTACTCTGGGATATATCTTTTCTTTTCTTTTTAAAATATACAGTGGAGCCTATAAAGTCAGACAATTTTTTTCCAAAGCAAGCATGCAGTGTTGATTGACCTACTCTGCTGACTTTCCACTTTTGACCGCACTCTGATTTTTCAACTAAAATCCTGGACATTTGTGACCCCCCCCCCCCCCCCCCCCCCCAACCCCCACTCCCGCTCAGCAGATAACCCTGCCGGAAATGCAGCGTTTTGGAAGACTGCCATGAGCCCAGAAGACTTAGCCCACATCACTGGCCATCACAATGAAGGTAAATTGGAAATAAATCTGTTAAGCTGATCTATAGGCCAATGTTCATTTGGGCTCTCGGCAGGGTGCTCCCCTTCCACTTCGCGCTTTAGCAGACAGTTCATCAAAACGATGCAAAATTTTACAATGTTGAGTGATGATCAATACAAATAGACAACATTAATATCTATTAGAAGAATATAATTTTGTTTATTTTCATCTGCAATTGGCTGGGCTCAGCATGAGCTCACCCACAACCCTAATTAGGATAAGCAAAAATGGATTGAAGGATGTCATGTCCGGTGCCAAATTGGTGATTAATGCTGTATTTGTTTTTGAACTGCATCTCTTTTTTTCTTTTGTAGAGATGAAAAGGACGAAGCACGGAGTGGACAACAAAGGAGGGAAATCTGCTCATCAATGTGCTACCAAAAAAAGGGACAAAAATTCTCCAAGTCAGGTAAATCATTTTGTATTTTTAGTTCATCTAAAACATGTTCAAATGACCGTGGTCCATTGTTCAAATGTCATCCATGTTTGTACAATTTGAATTCCACTAAAACACAGTTTCATGACACTTGGAACAGGACATCGTTGCCCAAACGATATGGATTTTATTATTTTTTAGGCCGGTGCCGATATATGGTCGATACAATAAATAAATAAATAAAGTCTTCCGGTCTTTGCCAATTTTAAAAAAATGGCCAATGCAAATGGAATGCAAATGACCTGAATAAAGTACCAAAAAAATTTTTTATCTTAAATTGCCCAAAAGCAATATCCGATTATATGTGAATAAGATGCATTAAAATTTCACAATCACCGCAAGTATTTTGTGTCTGTCTCTGGTGAGCAAAATGGCAGAAGAATTGAACAGAAATGCTGATTCGGTTTTAATACAGAGAGCCACTGCTCGGTGTAATCTCTGAGCCACATGGCAGAGCAAGAGAAAAGGCTTAGAGCACTTGTGGCAGGTCACCTAGCGTCCATTGCTGCTTAAAGCTCATAATAGTGAGAAGCAGACAAAGCCAGGGATAAGCAGCACCCATATTAGAACACCCACCCCTCAAAAAAACCCAAAAAAACCCAGATTTTTTTTTTTTGGGTCTATCTGCACTCCTTTTCAGAACACCAACACCAAAGGAGCAGCAACAGAGTCGAAACAATCAGACAAAAGAAACCAAAAACCTGGAAAGAAACAGACTGGAAAGACTGGGAAAGAGATGGCGAATAAAACTTCCAACAGCACAGGTAATAATACAGCTTGACAACTAAATGGCACTCAGCAGAGCACCAAATTTTTTTGATGTTTATACTGTAAATCCTCACATCCTGCATATCCCTTGATGTTGTCAACATGGCTCGACTAATTATTTCAAGTGTCAAAAGCAGACACTGCGAGATCCCGTTTCAAGTATGGGGTTGGGGAATCCTCAGCAAAAGCATTCTGGAAGACATAAACCACGACTCATTGATTAGGCAAATTTGTAATCATATTCTAAATTGTAATATTGATCAACGCAAGGCTGAAAATGACACAGATGCTAACAGATGCTTTGTTATGGTTCCGGACCCATCCGGAACAGGAGCGGATACCGCCAACGTAGACAATGATAATATAAAGGTTTAAAAAAAAGGTTTATTTACAAAATAAGGTTGCGAGACTGACAAAGTGCAACATAAATCACTGGGAACATCCCAGGGCTAACGAATGAAATGTATTATTATTGTTATTATTATTATTATTATTATTATAATGATGACAAGAACGAGGCAGGTCTAGAAAATATGCTCTTGGACGTGAGCAAGGCAAACTAACCAATAGCTGGTAACGGCTTGGCAGTCTCGTGACAGGTGACAGATAATGAAGTGACTCGGAACAGGTGCGGAATGGCCGGGAGAGCCCTCCACTGCCACCTGCTGGAGACCAAACAAAACAGAAACATGACACTTCCTCTTTTCCTTGCAGTATCGGGACTCATGATATTTCTCTTGTCCTCAGTGCACCCCCCAGTGGGAGCCAAGAGTCCCCCAAATGTTCCACACCACCTGGATGTGCCCCACAGGTCCGACAGGAAGCGCTACGTGGGCAAGTGCTCTACTCTTCCCGCACAGGAAAACGCAAACGCATGCCGCTGTATTGATATGATCAGCCTGCCTGGTGGTGCAACACCTACTCACTACCACAACCACAACCCGAACCAGCGCTGGAGCAACCCAGCTGACAACAGCATCGCCTGGGGCAACATACAGCACAATTGCCGAAGGCCGCTCACGGAGTACCGCGTGTGCTCCAGCGACTTCAACCTTCCTCGCCAGAAGGAGATGAAACAGCACGAGGGCAAAGGTGACAGCTTGGATATGAATTGTAAAGCCCAGATTCTCCCAAAAGTGGCGGTGTCCGTCACCGACTTGGATCTGTCAGAACCCGACGTAAGTCTCCGGAAAAGTTGCAAACAACACAAGTAATACATCTGAGCTTTTTCGTAAACATGTCACATTAGCTGCCACTTGTTGCCAGGCGGAAGTCATCGGGCTCGATCATGACTGCTCAGTCGATTAAAAAAAACAAACAAAAGAATGTCACCCACTTGGCTGTTTGAATGACAAGTAGAAGACAGACAGACGCAAGGAAATTATTCAAGAAAATTATTATTATTAAGTTACTTCAAGATTAGGATACTTAAAAAAAAAGTTGGGGCGTGCTCAAAGAGGCAAGTCATCTTTAAAATGTAAAGAAAAAAAAATGTAAATGACAACTTCACCTATAAGTATTTTGCCACTTTCTTGTGTACAGTACTTGCCAAAGGTTATCCATTCAACACGTCAACATTCGTTTTAACTCAAACTTTAGTTTCAGCTTCGACATCGTCACAGTACCAACTGCCTGACCTCAGAGTTTGTTTGACATCTTTCCGAATTTAAGACCCTTGATGATAATACCGAGTGGGCACGTGCACGTGTCCTCTTTGCCACGTATTGTGAAGCTTAACTTCTGAGGCGATTGTTTACACTGATTAGAATGATCCCATAAATAGATGACAAGATCCCTATAGGAGCTATAGTGTCATTGGTTTTTCGAGCTAAGACGCAATGGAGCTTAAGAGACATTTACAAAAGACTCATTTTTATCTGAAAACTGCATTTCCTCTTAAACAGAGACGATGTTGGCAAATGTGCATGAAACTGTGCCAACGTGGGTGGTTGTTCACCTTTAATGGTTGGAAACCTTTTTTTTCAAAAGGCCATGCAAGAGAAGGAGACACTAAGCAAAGAAATGTGTACACAATCACCCAAGCACTTAATTCCGGTTGGCGTGTGTTCAATTTTAGGTTGGCTTAGCCGTTAGCATGGCTTCCCTATCTTTCCTTGTCATTCCTGAAAATATACTTGTCAGAAATGAGGCTTCCTCACCGCCATAAAATTAAGAAAACCTTTATTTGTCTCACAATGGAGACATTCCCAATTTAGAGGCGATAATTACTGACTTTGACTCCACAAAGCGTTTAGCCGCACTTGAAGGCAGCCGAAGCCTGTCGCTAGCTAGCTGGAGCAGTGTAAGAAGCAACACGGTTGCCTCGACCTCTGACTACCCGCGGTAGGTGACGTGAGAGATGTGTGTTTTGATGCGGCGAAAAAATCCAAATTTTGCCTCACATACTACAATATGAAACATTTTATTTTGACCCCGTGCTTACTTGGTTAATATCTTTCGGAAATGCTCTTCACAAGTCATGTTTAAAGACAGAGTTCAAAAACACGATATAGAAAAACAGCCAAAACAATTGGAAATGGAACGGCTGCCCTGCGCTTCAGTGTAAAAAAATAAAAGACAAACCGTAATCTGGATTGACAGGAGTTTGCGTTTGATTGAAAAGGCAGGGATTAGGCAACCATTTTGTCTTTAAAATCGCATGGTTTTAACAAGTGAGTGATTGAAATCCTCCTGCAATGCAATGTAATTTACTGGGGACACCAGTGTGTGTGTGTGTGTGTGTGTGTGTGTGTGTGTGTGTGTGTGTGTGTGTGTGTGTGTGTGTGTTTTTTCCCCACCGTGAAAGCCCTCAAGTCTGTCATACGCTCCAGAAAAGGAGAAGATCCAACAAGTAACAAGTGACAGGCGGGAATTCATTTCGACACAACAAAGTTGCCACTTGAAGCAGCAGCACTTCCTCAAAAGCAAAACCCAACATTAAGAAATGAATAGAAAAGAAACTTCAAATCTTCTGGCATCATGTAACCTCAACCTGTTCCCACAATGCTATTAAAAGGATAGTTCGAGGACTGCTGAACTTTTCCCAATTTGCTACTTTCATATGGTTTGGAGTCAAACGTGCAAAATGAGCTTGTAGTTTTATAAGAGTAAGAGTACAAAACTCCCCAATGAGACCAAATGCAAATTTTAATTCTGGAATGGGTGGAACCGATTCCATTGTGACTTTAATAGCGAAATAAAACGTCCTTGAATGAAAAAAATGTAATAAAAAAATGGTGGAATACTGCAATCATGTTTATTGGTTAGGGATTTTTTTTTGTTTCATGACGAGATGATTGAAACCGACTGGCAGGACACATTCAAAATAAACTCCCCTTAAAAAGTGAATGTTGCCACATCAATGTTGCCACAGTTACCTTGATTTTAAATACAACAAAGTTAGATTACAAAATACTTTATTAGTTACATTCAGCGGATATGACAATCCATCTTAACAACGACACCCAGTGTTGCCACTTTATTAGAACTTCATTTTGAACAGTGACAGAAGACTCTTTCTGGACTCTTTTTTTACTCGACATATTGATCATTACAAAACTCAACATTTATAATGAATATTGTTTATAAAAATAATTATTAAATTTGGGGACATCCTGCAGTCATTCAATCTTTTAGAACTTCCTCTTTAAGCTTGAATACACAATCCATCATGGTTTTTTTTTTCTTTCTTTTGGACATAGGTTTATTGAAGCTAGATAACACTGTGTCGTCAGCACAGTGTGTGCTGGTGATTTTACCCGACACAAATTCAAAATACTGACTGTAATTCTAGCCGAAAGCAAAACCCTTTACTTCCTCCCTTGCTGTTAATGTGTGATGACATGGACACGTGACTCATTCATGCACTGAAAATGTGACGCGACACATACGTTACGTCACTCCTTTAGACAGGAATGTGATGTTGAAGACTCCCACAATGCCTCACGATGTTCAAGCTGTAAATACCAGAGTTTCCTTTTCTTACATGTTCCATAATATATAATTCGTCATCACAGGTCACTGTGGCTGGAAAAGTAAAGCGTAGAGAGTCTCTGTTGTGGAAGTACACGGGTACAGTCAATCAATTGGATGATCATTTCTATCAGGCTCTCAAATTGCCACACTCTCATCCTTCATTTGTCGCTTGTTTCCTCTATTTGTACTTTGCGGAAGAATTGTATTCTCATAAGCAATGTGAAAGGTACAACACAAAAGAAAAGAAAAACAAAACAATTTCAAATGCTGTATCTGTGATGTCCTTTTACCTCAAGCTTGATATGACCTCAAAACTAAATGCTGCTTTTCCTGGATATGGTGTTACTGTTTTAGTCGAGCGAGGCCGCAAAGCCTCAATTTTCCCCTTTCAAAAGCGATTCTGCAACGACAGACACAAAGTCGATTGCTTCACATCCTGTGTGTTGCAACAAAGTCAGACACGAAGACGCACAGTCTCAGCGTCAGTCGGCACTTGAAAGTCAGGAGACCAAAACGGAATTAAAAAAAAAAAAGACATTCGACTTGAGCACCGAAAAGAGAAAATGTTGCAGAGGGCAACTTCCAATGTGTCCGACAAAACTAAGAGCAACAAACCAAAGGTAGGAGGTGACACTCTCAAAATAATATACGATAGAATGTCAAGTGTAATGAAATTTTATTGATAAGGACTGAAAATGTAAAGGAAAAATGTTTTGCATTTAATTACATTCTTGTATTTCCACATTTTTTTATGAAACAAAATCTGAGAATTCGATTAAAATTAGGATGAGGGCTTTAGAACTAAAGCCTCCAACTGGCCTGTTTATGTTTCTGGACGGCGGAAGACATTGTTTAGCCCGTCGCTGCATTAAATCAATCCACAGAGGACTATCGAGGAGCACGCGGCTCATATTTAACCCAGGATTTTCCCACAGATTACTTGGTTTATATAATTATTCGCCGCTCTGTTGTGCAGATGACGGAGGGTTTGGGACAGATTATAATGGCGTTAGATTTATGGAAAAATTGGGGCTAGAAAATAAAAACAGGGAGGGAAAGGGAAGCTAGCATGAGTGTGTAATGCTTTAACTCTGTTTATCATATTGGATAATGCTTAAACCCTCGCCACGACAATGTGTTACATCATATGCACTCACCTGCCACAACATTTGACACATTTGTGCAATCGAAGAACATCCAATACATCTGCTGATGGATTGAAAATCAAAACAAGCCGGATAGAACTGCGCTGGGAGCTGACTCGAATTACATGGTTGCATTATTTGCTCTATGTGAGGGGAAAAATATGAGCAACATCTCAACATTATACAGTGTAACCCAACAACTGTGTTCATTTGCAATTTATTTTGACAATGAACACCCCCCCTCCCCCCCACACCCAAATGTGAATAATAATTTTAAATATCCTCCACAGCGTTCCACAAGCTTTGGGAAGTTTGAGAGTCTCAGACCTAATCCATCTCCAGCCAAAGATGATGAGAATGGAACAGACGTGGTTTGTACATTTTACTTTTCAGCAAGGCTGGGCACACACACACACACACACACACACACCCACACACACACACACCCACACACACACACACACACACACACACACACACACACACACACACACACACACACACACACACTCTCTCTCTCATTAAATAATAATAACAATAATAATAATATATTTCATTTATAAGTATGTATATTTCCTCAAAAACCTGATTTAATTTGATTTCCCCCCCACCCCCTCCTTTATGTTTGCTTCTTGGAAATATATCAAATTACTATTATCGTACATTATGTGAATACTTGTAAATTTTCCTTCCTGGGATTTGCTTGATATCTCCTGAACCAAAACTTGTATCAACTTGCACAGAAATAATGCCATAAATGTTTTTTTCATAACCAATAGAAAGAAAATAAGTGATTCCAAGTGGTAAAATGTCCCTTTCATCCAACCCTTCTGAAATAATGGGGCTGATGAGATTGGAAGAGTTGAACAAACGCCTTTCTTGTCCTATGCATAAATGTGTGTTTCTTCACAGGAACGTATGTGTGTCTGTCTGTAAAATTGACGCAGATTTGCACAAAACTTATTTTCGCAGCTCCCCGAAGAAAGTGAGAGCTTGGAGCCAAACAAGTCAGCTGGAATCGGGAAGAAAATGAAGGCCATTTCACTGACCATGCGCAGAAAAATGGGCAAAAAACATATCAAGTCGCTGTCTGAAGAGATGGTGCGTTTTCCTAAAAAGCACAATTTGGGCATTGAACTGAATTATTCACAAATGAAGGTTCACGTGCCGTGAATGAACTTTTTCATTGTTTATGTGTGACAGGGCGACGACGCAGAGACAGAGACGACACCTGCAACTGAAAAAAGCTCCACAAGGGCCAGTAACTCTTTAGAGAGTCTTTACAGCGGCCAAAGTTCCTCAAGTACGCATACACTCATATTATAGTTCACTTTTACTACAAAATAACATTAATGGCCTATGACACAACAGTTTTTGGTTTTGGTTTTTTTATTTAGACACACACACCCACACACACACACACACATATACATATAGACATATACTGTATATATAATTTTATTTTATTATTATTGTTATTATTATTATTATTATAAGAGGCCCGGTGAAACAGTGGTTAGCACGTCGACCTCACAGTCCAGAGGTCGTGGGTGGTAGGCTGATAGAACACTCTAAATTGTCCCTGGGTGTGAGTGTGAGCGCGGATGGTTGTTCATCTCTGTGTGCCCTGCGATTGGATGGATATATTATTATTACATATATTTTTTTTTTATTATTATATATTGTGCTTCAGGTGGTGTAACCAGTGAGTCCAATGGTTCCGGTCAGAGGGACAGTTTGAAGTTGGAGGAGGACGGTTCCTATCGGGGTCAATTCTGTGGCAGAGCCCGTGTCCACGCGGACTTTGTCCCCAGCCCGTATGACACAGACTCCCTCAAACTTAAGGTCAGACACGTGTCATTGTGAAACTTGGAAAAAAAAAACAACAACTTAAGTTTGATCCAAATGTTTCTTTTCCATCAATATTCCAGGCTGGTGACATTATCAACATTATCAGTAAGCCACCAATGGGCATCTGGACGGGTATGCTCAACAACAAGGTGGGGAACTTTAAATTCATCTATGTGGACGTTTTGGTGGAGAAGGAGGAAAAACAAGAGGAGAGAGATGATGATGTTGATCATCATCACGACGACGACGAAGCTTCCATGGTACGACAACAGAAGCTATGCAAAAGACCTCGACCCAAAACGTTGCTGGAGCTGCTGGAGCGACTCAATCTAGAGGTGAGGATGTCTGCATCAAGAGAAACACCGCCAATGGTTTGTCCCTTTTTAGTGCCACGGTTCACTTTTGAGAATTTAAATTGGAAGTTTTGTCTCTCCTCCAGGAGTACGCGTCTGCCCTGCTGCTCAATGGTTACCAGACGGTGGAGGACCTCATCCACCTGCAGGAGAAACACCTCATCGAGCTCAACGTCAAAGACCCCGAGCACAGACGCAAGCTGCTCGCTGCCTCCCAGTGTCACTACTCAGAAGGTCAGCGACCCCTCCCCCCACCTCCCACCCCACTCCTCCCCAACACTGAGCACAAATGATATTGTGGATCAAAAGTTGAGCCATCTATCTCTGTCCATCAGTCTGTAGAGGTAGAAGTGATTCCAGGTTGTCATGGCAACGACAATGCAATGCTATAGCTATTATATGCTATTGCTATTGCAGTTTTTTTTTTCTTCACTTAAAAGTAGCCTGACTTGCGTAACATCCAGTCAATATAGAAAGTCTACACACCTTTCTCTAAGTGCCAGGTTCTCATGATGTAAAAAAAAACACACTATAAATAACCTCTAAAACTCCCCCTCAGTTCGTTGGAAATGTTTTTGACAACTTTGAATGTAAAACGACGGATTGAAGCTGAGATGTTTTAAGCCTTACAGGAACTCTTTATTGGTGACTTCCTGCTAGTCAAATAGAAAGTGCTGAAGAAGCCAGAAGGTGTTGTTTTTTTTCCTCTCTGCTGTCTCACAGCAGAAAGCAAAAATAGCCATCATCAGTTTTGAAACGGAACAAAACAGGCAGGTTAAATTAAGCCTGCCTTTGTTTCTGTACCGCAATGAACCCAAGCAGATGTGCCCGAGGCAAAATAAAGGTGATAGTTCTTTTTTTGTTTTTTGTTTCCTGTAATGAAACAGATGGCAGCTTGTTGTTGCATGTCAGTCATTTAATTAGATGGGACTCCATTTGTGTCATAATTTGGCAACCTGGATGAGAGATAATTAGGAAATTAGTTTAGAACCTTTGCGTCATGAAAAGTCATTTTGTAGAGTGTGATGACACGGCGGCCGTGTGGTTAGCACTGCGACTTCACAGTTCTGAGGCGTGGGGTTTGATTCTGGACTTCCTGTTTGTACTTGACATGTTCTTCCCACGTTCGCATGTTTTTTTTCCCGGTACTCAAGCTTCTTCCCATATTCCAAAAGAAGCTCGCACTTTTTCCATCATTTAACCACGTTCCTGGGTGATCATTTTGAGTCAAAGTTGGACTTTTCTGCTGCAGGTGATGATGCGAGGGATGTGGATGAAAGCAAATCATCAGGTGGTCCACAGGAAGAAGACAGCGACTGTCCAAGGGACTCAGGCTGCTTCATCCCGTCTGAGTGCTCGGACAGCAAGGATGACGCAGAGCAGCTCGCAGACGTCGCGGCTTCCTAACATTGTTCTCGTTTTGACAGATGCATACTGTCCTTCAAAAAAGATCGAGGAACTCCTTGATATTTGCAAACGGTTGACTCGGGGTGGTCTCCTGACCAGCATTTTGTCACATTTTCAACAGTAATCAACATGTAATTCTGATTTCCAGGGGGTTAATTTGTGTTGTGACAAATCACCACTTTATCGTATTTATTTCATTCAAAATCATTCAGTATTTGTACTTCTTTATTCATTATGTCATTTGAAACTCCCTTATTACATACTTTCAACACATTGCCACCTTTGTGACCTTTATTTTCTTCGAATAAAGTGATAGTAAGTGGAATATTTTTTCGGCATGAGATTTGTATAATGTATAAATTTCAAAGTTGCCTTCTACTGTAAATACGTACCGTATACTGTGCAAGGAGTGAAATGTGCTTGAGTGAATAACGGGGAGAGGAAATAGTGTGTTCGTGTGAATATTTCTGTAAATAGCCATAAATAAACACAGCTACTGTCTTATTTTGTCTTATTATTATTATTATTGCAATATTAGAAACACTTTATGTAAATTCAAACAACAGGAACAATATGTTCATTTTTAATAAATATTTTTTAACTGTACAAATAACATAAAGATAGATATTTTCCAAAGATAATTTAGAACATTTTGAATAATTTAAATACGAGAAACTTTTTAATGAATCAAAACAGAACACGCACGCACACACACACACACACACACACACATTCACGCGCACATACACACGCACACACACGCACACACACAAACACGCTTGTGAGCGCACGGGCACACGCACAAACGCACGCACGCACACACGCTCGCACGCGCACGCGCGCGCACACGCGCACACGCATGCACGTACACAACAAAGCAAATGAAGAGCACCGCTATTTATAACTATTTACAAGGAGTGCTGCAGAACATGCTGGGAAATAAACGCACAGCCTCACCATCGTTACAATATCTTTTTTAAATGACAATTAATTTTTTTTATTTTAAAAGAGATATACTTCAAATTATAAACGTTTATGTAATAATTTAAAAATAAATTTATTCTTGCATTTTTTTTGTATTATTTACGACGATTATTCACCAATATCAAACGTACTCTGTGGAAAAACAGGGTAACACAGCAAGTCCTTTCTCTTATGACGCTACTCGCATGTCATTGTGGGACATGTAGTATAATGACGATTGTTATCGCTCTTACCCTCGTTGACCGTGCGTCTTTCTGACTACATTACCCAGCATGCTCCGCGACCAAACTGCAACGCTGACGTGTTTAACGCAGAAATTGTGACTGTCGCATTGTGGTTTGGGGAAACAGAAAGCGGCAAGTACTAATTCAGAGGTGTTAACAACCGTTTCTTGTTATTTCTACTGCAGGCAGATTCGCAAAAGTACGTGACGATGGCAGGAGAAATATCAATGATTGGTAAGTCGAAAAATCACCGACTTGGATGAATAAAATATCTATCGATCTACCTCCCTACCTACCTAGCTGTCCATGTATATCTGTATACGAATTCAATCGAAACTAATTAATCGGAGGGAGCGTACTGACAGTGCGGTTTATGTATACTACAGGTTCTATGATCCTGGCTCTGTTCTTGGCCGGTTATTTGGGTCAACAGTACTTGCCTCCACCCAAGCCCAAAGTGATTGGCCTGGACCTGGGAACCACTTTTTGCTCTGTGGGCGTTTTCCACCCTGGCAGCGGAGAGGTGGAGGTGATCGCAGATGAGGAGGGCAGGAGGAGCATCCCGAGCGCCGTCTCCTTCACCAACACGACGGTGCTGACTGGGCACGATGCGGTAGATGTGGCTGACAACAACCCCCACAACACTATCTATGATGCAAAGAGGTTCATCGGGAAGGTCTTTACTCCACATTTGCTGGAGCAGGAAAGCAGCCGCTATCCCTTCAAGGTGGGCTGGATCCGTGACTACTAAGGTCATGACACTCCGATAGAATTGTCAAAACAAAGATGCTTAGTCTGCCTTTGTAGAAGTACAGATTGCTGTGTAAATAAAGACTGTGAAAGTAGAAGTAAACTTAAAATACATAATTATCAACATTTTTCCAGGTGACGTCCAACAACGGGAGCGCCGAGTTTGTGATCACCACCAACGTTACATTCACAGTGACTCCCGAGTTCATCGGCTCTCGGCTTCTGCTGAAGATGAGGAAGATGGCCGAGCGGCAACTGGGCGTGCTCGTTCACAAAGCCGTCATCTCTGTGCCCGCAGAGTTTGACGAGAGGCAGCGGGAGTACACGATCAAAGCCGCCAACCTCGCCGGTCAGCCAAAGAAACAACAGCAGCAACCTTCACTGATCAATGTCATTCTCACAAATGTGACTAATCATCGCAACTGACTCACAGGCTTGGAAATCTTGCGTGTCATCAACGAGCCCACGGCGGCGGCCATGGCGTACGGCCTTCACAAGGTGGACGTCTTCAGCGTGCTGGTGGTGGACCTCGGCGGAGGAACCCTGGACGTGTCTCTGCTCAACAAACAGGGTGGCATGTTCTTCACCAGAGCCATGGCCGGTAAATCGCCTTCTCCACTTCACTCTTAATAACCGGAACAAAGTGGAAAGCAGACCCCCCATCAAGGTGGCGCATGTGTGATTGAACTGGCCAATTGTGGAGGGTGGAGGGGTTTGTCTTATGTACTTACATATTTGTGACTCGCCCGTGTTGCTTTGGCCGCATCTTGTGCTATCTTGGCGCCAGTGAACTATCTTAGAGTGAGTTTAGGAATTTCATGGAGTCTTCAGTAGTGCTTTGCCACCATCTTGTGGCAACTGTAGGCAAATATAATAATAAGCTTATCCTCATGAGGGTCGCGGGGGGTGCCTGAGCCTATCCCAGTTGTCCTCGGGCAGTAGGCGGGGGACACCCTGAACCGGTTGCCGGCCGATCACAGAGGTGGCAGACAACTTAAAACGGAAAGGACCATAAAGCATCAAACCCATGCATCAGGCATGAACACAATCATATCCGCTTATAGACCGGCCTAAATAACACGCTTGGACAACCTGATGTGACATCACACACGGACAAGCAAGTCCTAAAACTCACTTTTTGGCATCAACGCCCAACAATAAATGTTACGGATTACCGGACAGGCAATTTGTAATAAAATACAAGCACTATTTACCGCGTCGGTCGAAGCGAAAAACATTTGAACTATGCATTTAAGCACAATACGGAACTTTTGAATATTTGATGAAAACTAGCATTGATGAATTAAACCTATCGGTAATAACAACAACAAAACCAAGGTTTGCTTTTTTTTGTGCTCCGTACTGGAAATCCCTGGACTAATTGCGCTCCAAATGTGTCTTCCTGCAGGGAACAACAAGCTCGGCGGTCAAGACTTCAGCCAGAGGTTATTCCAGTACGCCACAGAGCGAGTGCGACAGGAGTTTGGCGTGGTGCCCACTCTGAAAGAGGACCTCCATCGCCTCCGACAGGCCGTGGAGGCGGCCAAAATCAACCTCACCCTCCAGGCCAGCGCCACCATCAGGTCGCCGCTGCACCTGCTCACCCGTGACGACTCGGCCCCGGAGCGGGTGCTCTTCGAGGCAGCGGTCACGCGCCAACTCTTCGAGGAGCTCAACGAGGACCTCTTCCAGAAGATTTTGGTCCCGTTGGAGACGGTGCTCACCGAGGGCCAGCTGGACAAAGACGAGGTGGACGAGATCGTGCTGGTGGGCGGCTCCACCAGGATTCCGCGCATTCGCCGGCTCATCGCCGAGTTCTTCGGCAAGGAGCCCAACACTTCGGTGGACCCCGACCTCGCCGTGGTGACGGGCGTGGCCCTCCAGGCGGGAATCATGGGCGGATCGTGGCCGTTACAAGTCAGCGCCATCGAAATCCCCAATAAACACCTTCACAAGACCAACTTCAACTAGTTGAAAACCCGGGACAGTGCCGAGACCACCTGAATGTACTTCTTTTTGGGCCACCGAGAACTCGTGTGGGCTAACTGTTATTTGTGGAGGACCGAGGGGAAGTTTTATGACTGCCACAAAAACATTCGTAAGAATCGTGGTCCGAATTCAAACCGGTGTCAAATTTATCAATATGTCATCAAAGATGATGAATAACATTTACTGAAACTAACATGCAGATGCTGTTACTCAAGATATAAAAAAAAGGCTTCGGGGCAATAACTTGACTGTCACCTTTTTGTTCGGATTGGAATTCAAGCAGCATTTAAACCAGCACTCAACTGATAGGTGGATTTTGTCTAACCGGAATCTAGTTAGCCCACTCAGTTTCTCGGGTGACTCGTTTACACCTGAAGAACCAGACTTTTTGGCTGCGCTTCATCGGCAACATTTCAATTCGTACTTGGAGACAAATGGGCCAAACGGCACGTTGGTCGGACCAACGAGAAATACGAATCTCAGGAAGTGGACAGACTTGGTTATTATTGACCACAGGGTTGTCGTTTCAAGACCCAGTGGGGACACTGGGAACTGGAATGAGGTGCACACATTTTCCCCCCTCACCTTAATATCTGTAATTTAATCAAATGAAGAACTATTGCGTATTTATCTTTTTCAATGTGTTTGCTTTACTTCGATGCAATGTGCCTGTAGTGGACACAACCGCAATGTGTCAATAAGCGTCAATAAGCAACTTGCAGATCTCGGGCCGCACAGTGCATTATGGGTAAGGTCTTTTTTTTTTTAAACTCATTCAGTACCAGCCAATTCTGGACCAAGTCTGAAAAGACGTATAAAAACGTCTTTGGGAGTGAATGAGTTAAATATTACATATGTAGTTTGATACAAAGTACACTACAGTGAAGTTTCGTGAAGTGCTTAGATGCCGTGGCTGGATGTGTGCACCCTGCTGGGGTGTGATGTTCAGTGAAACTTGGGGAAACTTGATTCTCGTGCGTGCGCCAATGAGATTTGCAAGTTGCTTACTAGTCTAATGACTTTATCAGCCGGCAGCGGGTTTGAATCGCAGCTCTGGGCTTACTGCGTGAAGTGTGGGTGTTCTCCCCTGTACTTGTGTGGGATTTCTTGGGGTACCCTGGCTAACTTCCAGATTTCATAAACATGCGTGTTATGTTCATCCCAGACTAAATTGTCCATACTTGTGTCTGGTGGTCTATATGTGCCTTTTGATTGGCTGCCAACCAGTGCAGGTTGTACCCCCTCCCTTGCTCAAAACTCCGCAAGGATAGGGTTCCATTTCAACCCAAATGAGAAGCAATAATTACAAAAACAAAACAACTGGCTGTGAACTATCAGGCTGTTTATGAAACAGCACAACGTGGCTTTGCATAATTTATGCTTTCTTTACTCCTGATAATTAAACAGAAGTGAGCATATACTTTTGGTTTTGTGGCAAGTGTTTTACCGGAACTGAAAACTGGGAACGGTTTGATTGGGAATTATGTCGTTCGAAATGGTGTTTGCACAAAATCTTCAGGCTTCTGCTGGAAAGCAACCGTGCCAGTAAAAGCCGACTCAACTATGTGTGGGGTTCACTAACTAATGCACATTAATTGGTGGCAGGTGTGTGCCGACTCCAATGTAACATAGGTTTGCAGGCGACTGGTTAATTTTGAACGCCGCCACAACACCCCGAAGATGATTTACACACATGTGCAACCACATTATCGTGGTTTGTTATTTCTATTTCCCCCTTCTTGAAAATATTTCCTTTTTTTTTCCCAGTAAAGTTGTACAGGTTAAAGGTCACATAATTGGTGGAAAAGATTTCAAAATTATTTGAGTTGGGGTATTTTTCGATCCCTTGGACAGGCTTCACAAATCATAGCCCCACAATAAAAATTTGTAACTCAAGATTTTGTGATTTCTTTGTGTTTTGGATGAAAAGAAAAGTAAGTCACACAATTTGGCGATGTCTGCTTTTCTCTGGACATTAATGATTTGTACGTATTTCGTCCTTTCACCTATTTTAGTCTTAAATTGAGTTTCTCTGTGGAATTGAGAATGATTTTTCAAAGTTAAATCACAAAGCACTTTCAAAGTGTTTTTTTTTATATCTTTGAAGTCAAAAATGTGGACGCCACTATAAATGGTCGTAATGATTATGACAATAGTTTTATGCGCTAAACAGAATTTGAATACATTGGGGGGAAATACAACAAAGTTTCACAGCGGACCTTTTCAAGCATAAGCAGTTCCTCTGAAGTTCAAGCACTTTCGAAAAGGGAAAAAACCCCCACTTGAAAACACCACATTTCCATCTGATTAGAATTACGATGACAGTAATGCGCTCTCCCGGTCGGAATGAAAAATCAAACGACGCACTTGTGGACTTAACTAGAAGTTGTTTTTATTTAATTAACTTCTGAGGCACAGTACAATTCAAGCACACAAGGCAAATTGCCCCCCCGTTGAGTTAACTTACAGTTTTATTCACACTTGATCATATTTTTCTTACAGCAGCAAGTGACATGAAGATGCTTTTGGTTTGTAAACAAGACCGACCGTCGACTTGACTGCAGCCAAGTGAAACGGGGGTCCATCAATACAGTTACGGGACTCGCATTTGTGTTCTATGCTGGCTTGCAAACACCACTTTTCATTGTAGTGTAGCATTACGTGCACTACACGGCACACAAGCGGGGGGGG
>CAAKHF010007136.1:0-23669 GCA_901007745.1 Hippocampus kuda
CCCCCCAAATTTTTTTTCTTTGGGGGGGGGGGGGGGTCACACTTAATGGTGCAACACATTTTGGAAATAATTTATCTTGGAATTTCATCACAAAAACATGGCTTGGGCACAACTGGGGTGTGTAAACTTTTGATATCACTGTATTTCTGGCACAACCTGTTGATACTCTAAACTTCATGGCTGCTTCCTGTTTGATGGTGAGTTTGTTGTTAAGTTATTGGGTGCTCTCATGATGTCAAAATGTGAACAGAATGGGAAAAAAAAGGATGTGTTCTTCCATTTATGGATCAAGCAATTGTGAATTTCACAGTTCTGCGTGATGTGAAAGCCCAGCAGGTTGTGCAAAAAGCTCTTAGTAAAGGTCAGACCAAGTTCCCCTGTAAAAGAGAGAATTTTAGGTTCGCCCCAAAAGCCCAATATCCCAAACCTTCATGGAGAAGCGAATGAGAATCATGGATAGATGGATATTTTTTTACTCAGAGCCAATATCGGTACTCATGACTGTTCAAGGACGCCGATAATCAGCAGGCAATATTCATTTGATGTAAAAGGGAAAATGTAGGTGACAAAATTTTGAATGGAAACTCCAACACTTAACTATCCCTCCATCCATTTTCTGAGTCGCTTACCCTCACGAGGGTCACGGGCATGCTGGAGCCCATCCCAGCTGTCTTCGGGCAGTAGGCGGGGGACACCCTGAACCGGTTGCCAGCCAATTGCAGTGCACACAGAGACGAACAACCATCCACACTCACACGCACACCGAGTGACAATTTGGAGTGTTCAGTCAGCCTGCCATCCATGTTTTTGGAATGTGGGAGGAAACCCACGCAGGCACATAGAAAACATGTAAACTCCACACAGGAAGGCACGAGGAGAATGCTCAAGTCCACTCATGAGGACCCGGGCCCGGATTCGAACCTTCGTCCCCTGCACAGTTGGGAAAGACGTGCTCACCACTAATGAACCGTGCTGTCTTGTATTCTTTTAGTCTTGTTTACATTTGTCACACAGTGTTTAAAATTCAACATTTTTCAATGTCCGTTTGGTCTAATTTTAGTGTGACTGCTTATCTCTGTTGTGTTCAAGCAAGGCCCCGCCTCTTCCTCCTCCTTCGTCTCCCTCCTCCAGGTATATGCACCATCCCTGGCATGCTTGTGTGTGCACACGGCAGGAGAGTCACAGCAGACCTACAGCAGCAACTCTATTGGTGAGTGTTGTGACACACACACGGATGGATAGATAGATAGACCATGATGGTTCTATTTTGCGTTGAAATTTGAACAAATTACAGACATTAAAATAATTAAATAAAAATGTGCTGATCATGTCAAATTTTGCAATTCCGTTTTAACAACGGGTGAACATAGAGAGGTTGAAAAACGGATAATCGCGCCTGTTATGTTCTAATGAAGTGCTGTTGTCCCGGATTTTGCTGTCATTTTATGTTCTTGTTTATTGATTGTTTCCTCTGCTCTTAGGCAAAAAAAATGCATTGTGAGCTATTTTGAGATGACTTGCAAGGAATAGAAATCCACGTAATATGTTTCATTTCAGTCTAATGCAAAATCATGCACTGCTTTTCTTATGAGCTGCAGGGTTGAACGTCAACGGAAAACATTTGTGCATATACATATATATATATTTTATATATATATATACACTGTACATATATATATATATATACAGATATATTTTAGAGGAAACAGCTTACATAAGTTTTGTGTGAAGGTTTTGAGCACATCAAGACTCTCTAATCCGTTATATAAGAGAATAGAGGGCAGGAGATCAAATTGGGTAACCTTCTCATTTCAGGTGCTCTTAATCCTACTCTAATTTGTTTCCATGTCACATTCATGACGTTTGTCGAAAGATCCATTCATACATCAAATACAGTAATCCTTCGTTTATCGCGTTTAATGGGGACCAAAACCGCCCGCGATAAACGAAAATCCGCGAAGTAGCGACCAATAAACATATACAGGTAAAAAATATATATATATATTTTTTTAAAGTCCGCAATAAGTCCGCAAACGGTCCGCGAGAAGCTGCAAAACAACAGCGAGTCTCATAGAGCAACATATACAGTACTGTACTCCATATATATGAATTATTTTTTTTAATGAATGTTTGAAAAAATTCGCGATGCACTGAAGCCGTGATAAACGAACCGCGAAATAGTGAGGGATCACTGTATATTAAATGTGAACAGCTTTTTAAAGTCTAATTCTTTTTTACTCTACATACACCGTCAGTGGTTTTTATAAACGGGAAGCTTGAATTTAAATGGTTTTTTTTAAAATGATTTATTTTGGCTTTTCTGTAATCCACACAGAATCAAATTCAACCCAATATTTTAGTGGTCCTCAGGGGGATGCAGAGGGTGAGGCCAAAGGGGTCTCTGTAAAAGGGTCCGTTTATTTCAAAAGTTTGAGAACCCCTCGACAAGAGCATCCAAATTACTGCATGTGGCGTCAAATGCTAGGAAATTCCCCGGCCAAGAAATGAATATGAAATGGTTACATTTATGAAGAACGCTCTTCTTTCGTGGCGTAAATGAAATAGAAATATTGAAAAAAATAAAAAGTACACTGACTGTTTTAATAGTGATGTCGGGTAACCCCAAATGTTAGAGAAGGTCTGCGCGAATATGACGAACAAACTTGTGTGTTGATGCTTCCGCAGACAGTCTGAGAGGCGACCTTCACGCGTGTGCGCTTTCTCATACAATAATCCCAAAAGACTTTCCGTTTAGCGTCGTCTGCACATGAAGCTCGGGATTAACGCTGCAATCGCGCGCGCTTCAACAGCCATCCTTCATTGCCCTGCGGCGCTTTTGCTTTGACGCAACTTTTGTCCGGAGTGAGTCAAGTGACATTGTCTCTCTCTTTTGTATCGCCAAAGACATCCCAGCCGAGGCCCGCTGCAGACATGGGGCGTCAGGAGGCCGACAACTTGTGGAAAAAAGACACGCAAGACATTCAGGAGATTTTTGACTTCATGGAGGAGTTGGGATCGTAAGTGCACGTGTTCCTCCTTACCAATGTTTGCTTTTGATTTCTTTTCATTTCAAATTTCTTGTGCCATGGCAAATATTTAACCACACTCCCAAACAAAAATAGACACATTGACGAACAACCATCCGCGCTCACACTTCACACCTAGGGACAATTTAGAGTGTTCAATCAGCCTGCCATGAATGTTTTTGGAATGTGGGAGGAAACCGCAGTACCCGGAGACAACCCACGCTGGCACGGGGAGAACATGCTAACTCCACACAGGAAGGTCGGAGCCGGTATCGAACCCTGCACCTCTGCAGTGTGAGACCGACGTGCCGCCTCTATTTTTACTCAATCTTTAAAAAAAGAAGTCATTGACATTTTGTCACATAAATTATTCATTTAAAATTGGATGTTTTTTTTTTCATTAGCAAAAATTATACCATACTAATACTCTTAACTCTACAGCGTACTGAATTGATTTTGGTATATTCGTTTCATTGACACTGAGTGAAGTGTCCTCATTTGTTTCCACTCTTTCTGTTTGAGGCCCCCAGCGGACAGTTTGTACATCTCTGCTACAGATGTAGAATTGTAAGCACTGCTCCATAACTCTTAAGACCCGAAAGTAGCAAAGCAACATAAAGCACAATAGACTTTTCTTCGACAGCACAGCAGTGAATTATTGTCAGGCTCTTTTTCCTTGTCTTTTTTTTTTTTTTTAATGCATGCAACTTGATTTCTCCCCCACTGATCGCACGTCATATCCCCATTTGAAGCCGTACGTCTGTCTTAGTCTTCAATGTGATTGAGTGTTTGAATGATTTGTTGGATGGAGGCCATACGACTCATTTGATGGGATTACGGCGACGAGGCCTACTTTACAGGCGATTTAGACAGTGGCTGTCGCAGGGCTTGTCTGACCTGGCTGATGGCATTGGGTTCGTCTGGCAGCCGAGGTGTCCATTAACAAAGACAACATATGGATCATTAAAGCCGTACTCAAGGTGTGTGATCTGCAGACGCTTACCAGGACCCAACGTTTTTTGGGGGAGGGGATACAATACTACTCAGGCAAAATCATGCTGCTGGAAATTGATCCAATTTCACTTCTTTGGTAAAAAAAAAAAAAAGAAGAAGAAGAATATAATAATTACTGCAAATGGGACAAATGATTAATCATAAAACAAACTTTCACTTTTGAAGTCCTTTGCGCCTAGCTCCCTCTCCAAGCAGGAGACGGTGGGAGAAAGAAAAAATGGCAGTAAAACAGGCCAAAATCCAGACACTCGTGGGCAAGACAGGACAAGAGGAAACTTGCACACTTCTTGTAGGGGTAGTTTAATTCACTATTAGCATGTAAAAAGAAATCTCAAGCTTTAAACATTTCTACTAGGGTCATCGCTCTAATTTCCCTGTGCATGGCATTTCCGGATATTGGGACCTGAATAAAGAATGCTCTAAACCTTGCAGACTTCTTGTTTGCTCTGGGAGTTATGGAAAGACCTGCACATGTCAACATAGGAAGGTGCAAGCTATGTAAGATTCTTTGAGAAAGGAACGAAAACTTGCCATCTCAAGTGGTTCGCGATCCAGTGTAAATTGGCCACTGTCGGGGGAATATGAAATTAGCATTTTCTTTGTCACATTGCCACACAATTTTTTCACCTTTAATTTCAAATTCGGGCCTCCGTAATTATTGTGTTGCTCATATTAAAACCATCGGTCGCATGTTGTTCAAAAATGTAATGCATCCATGTGTGGGTAAGGCTCATGTTGTCATCGAGCCTTAACCCAAAGCAACATGCGCTGTGCCGCATGCAAACGTGCTGAGGAGGCAACATGCTTGGTCACATGAGCTTTGCTTCTCCCGTTACGGTGGCGGAAAGTCAATCCAAAAGGGAGCGGATGCACTTCTCCTTTCCCATCGGGCCTCATCACAGGCTTCACAAACATCCACAGCCGCATCCGTTTGCATCCTTGGATGCAGATGGTCTCCAAGCCCGTCAAACGCGTCCTTTTACACTCGAATCATCGCGCCCTCATTGCGGACGAGGCAATTTGCTTTGTGTACAACATTGTATTTAAGATTTCCTTGGGATTAATTTCTCCCGAGGCCCGTTGGAAACTTGCAGGAGGATCATTGAAGGGAAATGAGCTGCGGTAACTGTGGAAACAGCATTTGACTGATGGGAATGTTGCTGTCGTGTGTTTGACTCACAGCTCATTAAGCTGATTGGTGCAATACATTGAAATAATATCCGTTCACTAGTTGTGTGCAAGCTCCTACTCTAGCTTGAGTCGTTTGGATTTGGCATTCAGATGCAACTTTCAGCCCAAAGTGCAGTTCAACCGTTCAGCCGTTGTTCTACTTTCTGTAATCTAAGTGGAAACGAAATGCAAGACTCATGATCAACTACAAAGTGAAAATTACAAGTGGAGTGAATCATGTCCTCCAGTTTTTCAGTTGCAAAAATATTTTTTTTAAATACAGTACATGAAGTTAATATTATCAATCTTTTTATTTTTGCGATATATTGTATTTTTGCAAGAAAGCGTAAAATGGTAGGGCAAAAAATATGGCAGGACAAAAGCTGAGTGTAAAAGTACCCACAACATCGGCAAACAATCCCAAATGTATACGGTACATTTGGGATTCTGCTCTTTCTATTTAAATGTGCAATGCCGTAAATGTTAACAGCAGTATTGTCATATTGTAATTTACATTTGAATGTACCAGGTTCTTTTGGAGAGTGTATTATTTCCAATGACTGATTTCGATATTGTTAATCAACTCCACTTTGAGTGCAAGCGCTGCTTGTTTTCTTTTGTACCTAATTTACTTGACAAAATGCTATTCAGTTTCATATAAACTTCATCCCATGAATGGATCGTTTAGCAATTTTACATAATGCTGAAATGAGCTGATTTTGAAGGAGCTTTTCATTGGTTTGATGCAGCATGCAAAACAAAAATACTGTCCGTAACATGACCAAATAAACATATGAACCAGTTCCACCCTTGCTAGTGCACTTCTCCGACACATAATTGAGTTGGTAATGATGCAACAAATGAAGCATGAACCGTGTTTAAACAAGAAAAAAAAATGAATGAAAATGCCTTAAAATGTGACCTTATTTCAAAATGTTGCAGCAGCCCAATCTGGTGTCAAAGAAAATGCTGTGCCACCAATAAGGATTTTAAGAAGAATTTTTTGATTGAAATCTTTTTATTGCACTGCAGGCTCTTTTCGTAATTTTAGTAAGCTGTCTTTAAAGGTCGAGCGAATGACTTGGAGGAGTGCACGCCTTCATGGAAGTGGGTCAGTGTCATGGGGGGGTCCATCACGCCGGGTGTCAGCAAGTCAGCCAGTAGGCGAGCCTCATGAAGGTGCAGAGGAGCTTGTCGCGTCTTAAGTGGTCCAGTGTGTGACCTGCGGGGGACGGACGTTTCCGTTACGTCAAGGACGGAGGCCCTAATCCGCCCGCTGGGACAGCTATTCCCAGACGCGGCTCAACATCGCCGGGACACGTCACCACTCATGTCCCCGACATGTGAACACTTCACACTGAGTACAAATGCTTTGCTACTGTACTTACCTGTACTTGACTTCAGGATTTATTTTACTGACTGCTTTTTACTTTGACTGGCTGCATTTGAAAACAGTTATCTCTACGCCTCCTTTGTCACGCATTACTTTTTCGAATCTCCATGCTTGGAAAAAAGAATCAAACAGAGGGAAAGTCAGCTGCGGTTGAGATTTTGATTGGCTGGTGGGGGTACAAAAACAGGCCTTTGTTTTGTTTTGTTTTATTTGCCTGTGGCGCTGACTGATCCTCCTTTAATCCTGTCCTCAGATGTGTCTCAGCAGCCATGTTTTGTATTTAATCATCTTTTTAAACCAGAACTGCTTTTACATGTGTGTTGGGTGTCCCAGCGGTTCGGAGACTGCGGGAGGGATGTTTTTGTCTTTTATCATCTCTTTTGGGAAACATTGTGTCCTACATTTTCAATGCAAAAGGTCCGACATCATCATCAAGTATCTGTACTTAAGTTCAGAGTGTGAGTATTTATTTCACATCTGACAGTCCAAGCACTTGAATTGAGGGCGGTGTGGTCTATTCCAAAGTTGGTCACATGAGCCACGTCGGGTGATAGGAAGAAAATGTCGAGCTCATCTTCTGTGTTTCTGTGCATTCAATGAAACAGAGGGGCCTTCTCCGAGGTCTTCATGGTGAGGGAGAAGAAGACGGGAAGGACGTTCGCAATGAAGTGTGTGAAGAAGAAACAAACCAGGGACCTAACCTTGGAGAATGAGATCGCCGTGCTCAGGAGGTTCGTTGCGACCGCACGAGACTGAACGGTCAGGCAGTGTGCCGCATTCTACAACAACATTTCTTGAGTGCTCGACAGTCAGGCACTGTTTTTGCTGTGAAATCTGAATTGCCGGTGTCCGGTGTTGCAACGTCGCAGGTAAAACGTCCAGTCAAAAATGGCATAGTGTATCACATGATCTTTCACCTCAAAGATTACATTTCCAGGTGAGATCCAGCCAGTTGCTACCAAGCCAAATTTGGACAGCACATGTCTATATATTGTCTTCATTGTTGGGTGGTCTATTTTTTGACCACTGTTTTAACATTGCACAAGAGCATTAGATTATTTATGAGCTTTTGTATCCAAAATATTTGGATTGCACAGAGGGACCTCCTTATTTTCGAATGAAGTAAACAGTTGCATGCATATAATCAGATAAGCACCTCTAAAAACGGGTTCAAACCACTACTTGGAGGTTCCCTTTTACTCACGTTAGAGGTAGGGCATGTTGAAACAGATAAGGAACAAATGAATCCAGAAATCGGGGCTACCGGTAATTCTGCAGGAAAGAGTCCAGTGCTTTGTACAATGCAATTTTCTGGTTTGTTCTTTGTTCAAAGATATATTTATATGGCTTTTAACACTCCACATGTTCTACCCCAGATACTTATTTTTTTTTTCAATTTTTCCAAGACTTAGAGTAAAAAAAAAAAACAAAACAAAACCAAAAAGTGGTCGAGAATTGGCTGGTACTGAATGAGTTTTAATGCAGTCTTAAACATGCTGTTGCTCTTTTTATTAATAAAAGAACCGGATAAACATTCATTCATTCATTCATTGTCCGAACCGCTTTATCCTCCGGATAAACATTTGAATTCATAATTTTATGTACCTGTGGCTGAAAAGCGAAGTGTGGACAGTCTCTTGCAAGTGGAGACAGTGACTGGTGCGACCTTCGCCAACAGCCTCTCAAATATCTGCACTCTCATCCGTTTCCTCTCCTTGTACTCTTCAAATAGAATCTAGCTACAGCATTCAGGGCAATCCTATTCTTCTTGATATGTGTGCATGGGTCCTTCGCCGGGCGTGCGTGTGTGAGTCGCCGACTATAATTTGTTCTCGATTGTCCACTTCAGTTATGTTCTCTGCGCTGCTTGGTGTGTGGCCGCCCTTCAATATTTTTGTGAAATACTCTCGTATTTCTATAGAGCTGTAGAAATGTTGGAGTAAAATGAACCTTTGTATTGTATTCTATAACCGTTTTCCATATTTGTTGTGTCCTTGAACAGAATCCAACATGAGAATGTGGTGGGGATGGAAGATTTCTATGAAAGTCAGACACATTTCTACTTGGTCATGCAGCTGTGAGTAGAAATTGCTTGAGCGCCGCACACAAGTGGCACGAGTAGCAGTTGAAATGTTGATCGACACTGTTGTTGTGGGTTCACCAGCGTGTCCGGTGGCGAGCTCTTTGACCGCATCCTGGACCGAGGTGTGTACTCCGAGATGGACGCCAGTCGCGTGATCCAACAGGTGCTGCATGCTGTCAGCTACTTGCATCAAAATGGCGTCGTGCATCGGGACCTCAAGGTACAACTTTGAAAACTAAATATGCACAAAATAAATCCCAGACGTGGCCACCGAGAAACATTTGTCGTATTTATTACGTCCGGCAAATATTCACAGCGCTTCACTTTTTATTAATTTTGTGACTGCCATAGATCCACCAAAAAAGTCTTCCTTTCTTTTCCCTTAAAATTCTACTCTCAAATCGACAGTGTTTTGTTATAACCTGTGGAAAAGGTAAAACCTTCTGAATACTTCCCAGATGCACTGTATGTGACATCCAAATGAGTAAACAGTTTAATAAATCACTTTTTCTATTATATATTAAAATATACATCTCACTGTTGTTGGGCAGAATCTTTACATCTCCAAAACCATCACTTTTCAGGCTAACAAAAAATATATATTATTATCACAGTATTATTATTATTATTATTATTATTATTATTATTATTATTATTATTTTAGTCGTAACATTACAACGCCAAAAATAGCAAACCATTTTCAGCACTTTAGAGTGGTCAGAAATTTTTAAAAATAAATAAATAAATAGGAGACGCATAATGGGGACTCACCAATGTGTCAAAAAATATGAAATTGACCCAATTTGGACATGTGACGTTTCCACCCGACATCATCAATATTTCGATATTTTCTGTGTGCACCAAATGTGTTGCTTCATGCGCAAATGAAAGCCTAATACTGTACCACATTTAACAAACCCTGGCAAAAAAACATTTGCGACATACTGTAGAGAGATAAAGATACCAGATTTAGTTTGCTGCTTCCTTTTGTTTAGTACTCCCAACTGCCTGCAGTCGCACACAAAAGCTCTTGAAATAAATAGTAATTCGTAATTATAGTAATTTACCATACACATACCCTTGAAAATGAATTTAATTAATCTCGAATTGTGGTATAATAACTGCTGAGATTTTGCTTATGTTAGCATGCTACCCAGTTAGCTGAGCAGTGTTGCACTGTCACTTAAAACGAACGCCAAATGTCAATGTTTATCCTCTCAGCTGCTCCACATCATAATGATACTTTTAGCATCTTTTCATTGACATGACATGAAGGTGCACATTTTGTCTTTGTCTTTGTGTAGCCGGAGAACATTCTGTACTACAGCCCGGAGGAGAACTCCAAGATCATGATCAGTGACTTTGGCTTGTCCAAGATGGTGGACAAGGATGTTATGTCCACTGCTTGTGGCACTCCAGGATATGTTGGTGAGGAAATTATATAGCAATGATTTATTCTGATGCATCGTTATTACAATTTTGCACCTGAGAGGAATTACCTGAAAGTGATACTCGAGCTAAAGTATCTGAACAGAAAATTATTTTGGTACAGAAAGTTAGTCACCATGTAGAACATTACTTGAGTGTAAGTGTTGTTTTTTGTTTTTTTTTTTAACATTTGATGTACTTACACATTAAAAGTAATTTTTGAAAATAAAAGCGATTAAGTATTCCCAAATACATTTATTTGGGAACGTGAATGGTTAGAATTGTGATTGTTTTTACTTTAATCAGTCTCATTTTTATGTATTTAGTTCACTTCAGTAGTGTAGTTAAAGATGTGCATGTTGGATCAAGAGCCAAGTTAACTAGCACACGTTAGCCTGACCATATCACGTTAACCATGACTGCAAATACACCCAAACGTGCGTCGCTTTTTTCTTGTTGCAACCACTACGGTGTTCACTGCTGTAGTTGTCATGGTGGTCATCTGCTTCTGGAGATGTTGTCAGCAGCAGGTGCTTCCACCTGACACTCTTTCCTTTGTATTGTGTCAGTACAGACACGACTATTCTTCCACTTTCTGCGCTACAGTTCAGGCATTAAGTCAGTGAGCACTTTCTTTGGAATTTGTGTTGTAGCAACAAGTAATGGTTTTTCGGAAATGTTTCGGAGCAATACCGGAGTGTGGAGTAAAAGTGAAACGTGCCAGTGATATACTGTAATTAACAAAGTAAATCACAGACACATGAAAATGTGACAAGCATTTATTTGTTGTGATATGCTGCAAGATGAGATTTGAATCCGAACTTGTTGAACATGTTTCACTCCTTACAGCTCCTGAGGTCTTGGCACAGAAGCCTTACAGCAAGGCAGTGGACTGCTGGTCTATTGGAGTGATCACGTACATATTGTGAGTATCCAATCAAAGAGTCATCCCGCAGGGCCAGTGAGAAGCATACATGTCAACCAATTACTGTGCTGCAATCACACCTTTTCGACTGTTTTTCATGATAAACGCCACCGTTCTCAATAGAAATAAACCCAAAGAGCAGAAATAATCTCCCCAACGCGCTCGGTCGGACATGTCAAGTCAGTCATGTGATGGCTCCTCTCGCTTGCACAATAGAAAACAGTATGAGTAGAAACGTATGGTGAGCAGATTCAACATTTAATAACTAGGTTTGACTATCCACAATGAACATTGTAGTTATTGACCAGTCATTCTAACATTTTGAACAGTCTGAACAACTCTGTGACACGTAGGCGTGAACCAGTCGACAACGGGGCCGCGTTTTTAAAATGTGCTTTCCAAAAAAAATCTGATTGGATGGAATATCTAAGGCCTTATCTACAGTACATACAAATACATACATACATGCAAATTATATAGAGATTATCTTGAACTGGAATTGTGACCAGTCAGAATGAAGTTGTAATCTCAAAGTCAAATGAGAGGTATTATTCCGAAATGGTGCAATGGCTGCCAGACATATCCAGTTTTGCTGTTACGAGGGGCTTGCCCATCTCCCAAATATTTCCTGCCGATTGATGCCTGTCTCCACGATGTGTTATTCCAGACTGTGCGGCTATCCTCCTTTCTACGAAGAGAGCGAGACGCGCCTCTTCTCCAAGATCATGAAGGCGCAGTACGAGTTCGACTCGCCCTTCTGGGATGACATTTCCGAATCGGGTAAGAGCGGCCAAGGCCCACATGAGCACCACTGTCTCTTGTCTCACGTCTTTCCCCTCACGTCACCGCCGTTTTGATCAATGCAGCCAAAGACTTCATCCGAAACATGATGCAGAAAAATCCCCTCATGCGCTACACCACTGAGCAAGCGCTCAGGCACCCCTGGTGAGTGGAACCCTTCCAAGCCGGTCAATGTCTCTTTTCAAACCTTAACCCTGGATTTAAACCTAATTTGACTTCATTTGAAACCCGAACTATTTTGGAATGAATAAATAAATGTAAAATAATGACAATGTCTGTAACTTGAAAGCCTATTTTAAACACCCTAGGTCAAATATTCCTGTTCCATTGGCAGATCATTTTGCTTGAGCTAAATAATATTGTATATATTTCATGGCGTTACTTTTTTTCTTTTTTTTTTAAGCCTAATTTTTGGCCCTTTCGTCATAAAGATGCACAGTGAAGAGCAGCAGTCACGATGGGATGAAAGATGAATCGCTGCCTCGAAAATACATTTGTGTTACGTGCTTTTCTAGGATAATCGGAAAGACGGCCCGCAGCCAGGACATCTACTATTCAGTCAGCGTGCAGATCCAAAAGAACTTTGCCAAGTCCAAGTGGAAGGTCAGTGCAGGCTGATTTGCTTCCTTTGATTAGCTAAATCCATTGAGAACCGGCCGTTTGCACTCAATAAATTGGGTGACTGCCTAAATCCTCGATGATTAAGGGCAGTTGAATAGAGCTTGTTTTGTAATCAAGGTCGCTGACGGAGGCCTTTCATTAGGACTTCTCTCTTACCTAGGGATGGCCACTTCCACTTTTTTTTTCTCGACCGATATCAGTATGAGTCCTCAAACCTTCAGTAGTAACCCAATACCAAGTACGGAAACCACTAGTAATTTTGATAGGTTCATATTTTTTTTTGAACCAATGACTGATCCTTTTGAATAATATATAGAAACTAATGGCAATTATCTATTCTCTTTTTTGTTTGTGAAATCCATACTTGTTTTAAATTTAAATGAATAAATATACAAAATGAATTACAGAAAAAGTCCCAATCAAAATATGCGTGTGCCAAAGGTACAATCCTGGTGGAGTAATGCACCTTGTGAATTGTTGTTGTACAAACCGAAAGTTAATTGCCATGACTACCTTTCTTCTTTCTGGCGGAACTGGTTCTTGGCTTCTTCTTCTTCTAAAGGAGATGAAGAACAAACAACTTCCGCCAAAAAGAAGATCACAAATAAAAACCCACAATGGAGTGAAGCCGCGAAAACGGAACCGCAAAGTAGTGAGAGAACACTGCGCTTTAACGACTACCGTTTAACCAGCAAAACAAGTTTGTCATCTTGGTCTGAAAGCACCGTTTAATTCAACTGCGGCATCTCAGTTTGAACACTTGGGTGGCACCCACATAATGACATACATGCTGAAGGAGAATAACAACTGAATTCATGCGGTGTATTAATGTAACATTTATAACGGGCTTATGAAAGCGTTGACAATGAGCCATGCTCTTGTGGCCGATACTGCTATGGTTGGAGGGATTTGATTGACAATTGAGCGTGGCATATTTTGAGCGTATTCT
This sequence comes from Hippocampus kuda, assembly GCA_901007745.1. NCBI lineage: Eukaryota > Metazoa > Chordata > Actinopteri > Syngnathiformes > Syngnathidae > Hippocampus > Hippocampus kuda. The sequence goes on from CAAKHF010007136.1 coordinate 13,411, forward strand.
GCAGACATGGCCACAGCATTCGTGAGCGGAGAAAATGGCTTGATTTTTAATTATTTTGAATCCTTTTCTTCAAGGTCCAACAATTAATCAACTAATCGACAGCTAATCAGATATAAAATTAATCACCATTTTTTAGATAATCGCTGTATTGTTAGAGCCATTGTTGAATTTAAAATTGTCCATATCCTAACAAGTTCAGCTGTTCAACAACAAATAAAACAAACAGCATTTCTGTAGTACCCCATGAATTGATTATATCAACAATCATTAATATTTTGGTACATATTCTGACGGATGTTTCAGGCCACACCAGTGACGCAACCATAATCAATTTATATGTGTGCATTTTCTGCAATGTGAATTTGAAATAGACCTGTTTTTTAATAAAGGGATGGAAATTCATATTTTGTATCCAATCCATCAATGAATTAAAAAGAATAATCACCGGATTAATCGCTGATTAAAGTAATCGTGAGTTTCGGCCTCAATGAATTGTTTTTAATCATTTCAATTTGACTGGCGTGTTCCGTCACATTGACAAGAATTGTAGATTTCCTTTCACTTTACTGAGACTTGAAGCGCTAAAAATGTGGACGTGTGGTATGGTGACAGCAAGCCTTCAACGCCGCCGTGGCCATCAACCACATGAAGAAACTACAGCTGGCGCACGCCGCGGCCGAGCAGGTCCCCAAGGCCGTTCAGATCCCGGACATCCACCTGGTCAAGGCATCCTCCCCGGTCTCGCAGCGCAAGCATCTCGATGTGCATGGCGGCCTGGAGACCGAAGGAAAAATTGTGTCCCCGAACCACATGAGGCTGCCCGCCAGCCACGTGGACCTCAAGTGCCACTTCTACCCACTGAAGACCAGCCACAGCACACAGCACGCGCCCACCATCGCTGAGACGGGGAAGAACATCTACCACTCAGAGCCTGCCAACCTCAACGGGTACGTACCCGCTTCAGGCCACCAGGCCAACGCTGTGAGCTCACCCGGCGCTATCTCTCTTTTTTTTCCAGCTGTGGCAAAAACAAAAATGGAAAGATCCTTCAGACCAGCGTTTGCTCCGTCATGTGAAGCTTGGATCAAGTTTACTTTGAGAAAAAGTACTCTCTTCTTGGTAGGTGATGAATTAATTTCACTTTCATACCAACAAACAACATGGCCGACTGATCCTCAACCACTGTGCGGTGACGTGAGTGGCCATCAGGTGTGCTGCCGGAAATAAGCCAATTTCATTTCATTTTCACAAAAATATTTTTTTCTAAATTAAATGCTTTTCGACGAGCTAAGACTTCTCGCGTGTCCTATTCTTTTACCTCTTGTGGTACGCAAAAGAATTAAAATCAAATGTTCCGCTACGGGACATGTGTAACTCATACAAAATCTAAAAAGAAGTGAACCTTTGCAAACTCTCTTGTTCTGAATGATGACACTGAGCGCCTTTGCTCTCTCTGCAGGTCATGTTGCTGCGCTGTGTAGCCCAGCAGCATACGGCTGTTTTATGTCTACAGCGCCATCTGGCGCTGACAATCGGAAGCGATTGATTTTCTGCCTGACCTGAGACGTCTGCATCTGCAAGGGCTCCGCTGCAGTCAGTGGGCCACATTTGTCACATTGATGTCGTCGTCATTTAGTTACGAAAGTGCCAAGGAGGCTTCCCCCAAAGATCAAGAATAAGCAGCAGACATTTGCACGAAATGCACCCAAATGTCTTGATTTGACATGGCGATCAAAGAGCAACATGATGGTTTGCTTCAAGTAGGCTACTTTGCTCCCGGAGCTCTTGCGCGTCATATCAAGAGTTGGGTGAAAAATATTACGCAACCAAACGTGTTATTGGGGTCTAATTAGTGTGATCCAGGAATATACTTGAGGAGAAAAAGCAAGCACATCTGTTGTTCAGAGGTTGTGTGTGGAGCAGTTATTTTTGTTTTCTTTCTTGAAGCAGTAATATGTAAATATTTCACTGTTATATGTGTGTGGAAGCGGCCCGGTAGTCCAGTGGTTAGCACGTCGACTTCACAGTGCAGAGGTACCGGGTTCGATTCCAGCTCCGGCCTCCCTGTGTGGAGTTTGCATGTTCTCCCCGGGCTTGCGTGGGTTTTCTCCGGGTGCTCCGGTTTCCTCCCACATTGCAAAAAACATGCATGGCAGGCGGATTGGACACTCTAAATTGTCCCTAGGTGTGAGTGTGAGCGTGCATGGTTGTTTGTCTCTGTGTGCCCTGCGATTGGCTGGCAACCAATTCAGGGTGTCCCCCGCCTACTGCCCGAAGACAGCTGGGATAGGCTCCAGCACCCCCCGCGACCCTAGTGAGGATAAAGCGGTTCGGAAGATGAATGAATGAATGAATGAATGAATGTGTGTGGAAGTGATTCCTCCATGAAGTGTTCATGTAATAGACCCCCTTGAAATGGTTTTGTTTGGCCAAATGAATCACCATTTGGAGTGATTTTTACCCTCCAATTTTTTACAGATTTTACAGGTGCCACAATTAATCGATAATTCCCGATTAAGTAACAATTATTTTGATAATTGATTGCTGGGAGACCTTGTTTAACCCAAAAATCACTTGATAGTTTGGGCCGGGGCGTCGCCGACGGTCCGCAATGCGCCGGTTGCGTGACGCGGTGTGTGACAGGGCTGCCTTGGTCTCCCTCCACACTCGATGGGCCCTTCTCAGGTGGAGCTGCACAGAAGGGATCTCCACTTGCCCCTCCTGAGATGGGAATAGCGGTGTTTGGTAACCTTAGGCAGACATGAACAGAAACCGACCAATAGCTGATCAAACAAGAGTGTTGTGCGCATACTCCACCCCAGGCAGATGGACAGCCGATGACGGGGGACGACGGAGATAGCACCATAGAGCCTCAATCCAACAGGCAGACTAAGCGGATGATTTCCTATATTCAAAAACTCATGAGATTTTGCATACATTTTCATCCTGTTGAAAATGTAAGGTCTGTTGCCTTAGTGGCACTCCCTGGATTTCTCGGGAAAATTTAGTCGACGAAGCCACTTTGTAGCAGCATGAAATTCACAAGGCACGTCTACTTCAAGTAGATGCATAAAAAAACAGAAGTCATGTTGGAAAAAGGCAAAGCGCTGTCTGCCATTTGGGAATCATTTTGGCCATTTCCTGTAATAAAAAAGAAAAAACTATTTTTCCAATTGCTGCCAAATTTGAACCATGTAAAAGGATTCTAAAGGGTGGAAAATTTCCTATAATTTTAAATGGGGGAATTTAGGTATATTCCATGTCGGAAACTTTCCATTCAAATTGAGTGTAATTTCATGGAAATTACACTTATGTTATATTCAAGCAGAAATAAAAACATTTTGGGGGCTTAGAAGCAGACATGCAAATTAGATAATGCTCTCTGCCCACGTGTCGGGGCAATATACAACCTAATGGCTCCATTTTATTCTTCCACTTCATTCGATGTTTCGTTTTTCATGTTTGCGAACTGTGGAACTGTTTTAGTTTTCATCATGGCAAGTTTGGCTCCCCATAAAACTGGAACCTGTCATGACTCAGCATCTCCAAATTGGAGCAGATGTCTCACGTGCGATGGGAGCTGTCTGAAATTACTCGGCTTCGAACATTCCAACAGACTTTAAACTCTATATTTTCACATCTCTTGCTCTGTCTGGCGCACAGCCCTACATTTAAACTTCTATTTGTGAGACTGCTCAGTGGATTGCACACATCAAGCTTTCTCACTCATCTTGGCTCGCAGCTTGAATTTCATTTGCTTTTTGGTCTGTGCTGCATGGGTTAGAAAAATACATCAATTACTTGTATGTGCTTGCAAATAAACGCTGCTATCATGTCGATGGCTGCCACACTTTTTGGACAAAAAGAAAAATAGCTGTAAATGCTTTTAAATGTTGTACTTTTGATTTTGTGGAGCACATTGAGTAACCTTGTATATGAAATGCACTACAGCTATACAAATAAAGCTGCCTTGCCCTATAGTCAAAAAGCACTGTTATTTTTGTATTTTATTATCCGTGGTGCGATTTTAACATTTGACTGTAAATATCAAAACCTACTTTTCATTTGTCTCTTTTCTCTTGTACATATTTTATTTCTATCATCTGCTGTATGAGTGCCAGAAAAAAAAAAAGAACAACCCGGTGTAGCCACACGCTGCCTATTCAAGCAGCAGGAGGAAAAAAAATAAAATAAAAAATGGAACAAAGGTCTTCAAACAAGCTCAACCTTACCCCACCCCCGGTGGTGATTAACATCAATTTCTAAAACCGCCTCAAAGAGCAACTTCCCGGCTGGCACAGGAAACAACATTTCCAGAAATATGTGTTGATATTTGCTTGCTGGCCTCGGGGGAAGGTCAGACAAGACTTAGGCTGCATTTTGTCTTGTGTGGAGTGGCACGAAATGCCTTAGAAAGTGATCTTGTTCTTTTCAAAGCATCTTTGTAACCTTATGGAAGGCCGTCAAGTTACTCATGTACAGTGGCCAGGGCCAGCACGTCCTTCTCTGTTGGCCTACTGTCAGAAGCACTCACCTGCAGTACATTTACATCTTACGTGAAAGTGTATTCTGTTATCTTCATTTCATAGCATCTGTTTTGCTTTTTTTTGGCCATATTTCAGCTTGTGTTTTTTTTTTGTTGGTTTGTTTGTTTTCGGTTTTGGTTTCATCCATCCATCTGACCATTTTCTAATCCTTTTCTTATCCTCACAAGGGTCAAAGGCGTGCTGGAGTCTAGTTTTGTTTTCAGATTCACCAATTTCATTGCGACCATTTATGACAAGGGTCTTCCATCCTATTTCTTGAGGAACGTTTTTTTTTGGAGGGGGGAGGGGGAGGGGTGGCGCGTATCCCCATTTGAGTCAGGAGTGAGAGATGGAAAACATCCAGGAAGCTGGCCCTTTAGGAACAGTATTGTAGACTGCTGGACTCCAATCTTGAACGAACCCTATATACGCTCTATATAATCGCTAATCAGCATCTCCGGTAAGTGCGATGTATCTTATTTGAAGTTTAGGTTAATGTTTTTGTCATTATATTGTGAAGTGTTCCAAATTGATATTGTAGTGCGCAGGTTTGAAGTTGTTTCTTGCTGGAGTAATAATGGCATTCGTCCCAAATATTCCAAGTGCCTCTCTGTCTGTTAGGATACACATTGTTATACTGTGTTTTTGTATGTTATATTGTAAAACTGTGATGTGATAGTTGTGCTTCAAGTGCTAGATTAGGTCACTCAGGTACCAAGTGAAGTGCCAGGTCTGAAATGCCAATGTTGTACAACTGTCAACAAAGGCACTAGTATTGCATTCACGGGTGTTTGCAGCTGCCGTTTCTGCTCCAAGTGGATTGGTGAGGTTCATGCAGATGCGGACAACGTGGACTCCAGTCACTATCGTGATGACACGACAGACGAGATGTGGAAGGTGACCTCATAAGGTCGAGTGGTGAGAAATGACATCAAATGTCTCTGTGACAAAGATCAGACACATTTCGCAATTCAGCCTGAGTACACTCACCACGGCCTGAACCAGGTCGAAGGTTTTGGCCGTGAGACACTTCCCGCTCACGGAGTGGAGCCCCTGCACATTGCTTGGTTTGATTAGTTTGTTTGAGATGATCAATAATTTGTGGAAAATGATGAAATGATCAAAATATTTCTCAATGAATGCAGTGCCATGATTGGAAAGCAACGGTTTCTGTAGTTACTGCATACATGGATCAGTCATTCATATATGAACTTAGGTTAGCTTCTATTCATTTGGCATGCCTCATGACACACAATTACATTGGTCAACAAATGTCTCTATTTTTTTTTTTTAAATCGGACAAGCAAGAAAATATTTGTATATGATTTTTTTTGGATGCTGATTCCGAATAGGCCCTTGTTTTTATCTTGCACAACACCTAATAATAATAATAATAATAATAATAATAATAATAATAATAATAAAATAATGTAGCAATAATAGAATATCTAATATAGAAATTTATTTTGCAATATTTGTTAGTTTCAGAAACAGGTGGATTTTTTTTCCAAAACGACTGTTATAAACGCACGGTGAAACATTCAAAAACAAAAATGTTATCACCAAAACCTGATATGCTAGGGAAAAAAACGTAAAGAATTGAATCAGTGTCAAAATATTGTAAGTGTAGGGACACATAAAGCTATCTGTGATTAAAATTTGACCAGTGTTATCTTTTTGAAAGCTGCAGGGTTTCTTTGTCTCTCAGAACACTTTGCCCTTTCACCCGAAATCTCCAACAACAGCTGCTCATGAATATGAATTGGGTAGCCCCTGTGGGAGTCGGCCGCTTTTCCCCTCGCATAAAAAGCGCACAATCTGCCATGGAGTGTGCCTGTGGTGCCTGATTGGGTCTAACCGGCAACAACACAACCCCAGGAAGGGCCTTTCGCTGTAAGTGCCTGCTCGCAGTTGTGTGTCATGCTCGACTGGAACAAACCGACTTTGTTGCCTTGGCTACCAAAAGACCACGCATGCAGTTTTAGGTCGGGCCGATTTTCAGCATTTTGACACATTCTGGAATTGGTCTTCCAAAAAAAAGAAAAAATTAAAAATCAGACAGCTGATGGGGGATTAATATAAAACTGCATTATTTTGCCTCTGATAGGGAGTAGCAAAGTTAGAGTTCCATTGCTTAGTGCTACCATTGTTTTTACTGTACATATGGCTGACATCAGGGTCAACCTGTCCAAATGTGGTCATATTTCTTTCACAAATCAATACTATTAGTCAGACCGCACGAATGTGATATTTTGTCAAATTATGGACAGATGTAAAGTGTTAAAAATGGCTTGCTCTCTCTGCTGATGATGATCTGCCTTCATGATTTCTACATGTAATAAGTATCACGGTATCAGCCCTGAAGAAAACATATCAGTCAATCTCAAATGCAGTTGTTGGAGGAGATGATCCCGTTTGTCAAGGAGATGCGGCACCAGAGTGCCGGACGGGGTCTGCTGAAGATCTACATGCTGGGCTCCGCTCTGGTGGCGCTGGGAGTGCTGGGAGGACTGCTGGAGATGGCCTTCCTGCCGTTCTCGGAGCAGCAGGGCACTGGAGAAGACGGCACGGCGGAAGTGCTCGCAAAGGCCAAGAAACAGGTGTGCCCCAGGTCCCACACTGCACTTTGCAGTCCAAACCTCTGGCAATGGTCACTCTGAGAAACTCTGCCAACTGCCTGCACGCCTCCTGGGAAATGGACCTCTGTCCAGCTCGTGGCCCTCAGCCTGCTTGATCACCAAATAAAGTCGTTTTTGTGTGTTTTGTCACAAATTGTCCTTTATGGCAGTGGTACTTAGGAGTACAAATTTGTCATTGAGAGAATGATTCTTAGTTGTTGTACCTGTAGCGTTTTTTTCAGGGATGTGTACGTGACTTGAGTAGTGATTTTTCGAACACTGTTTTACGGCCCAACGTCGGCAGGAGCGCGCCCAACGAAGTGTACAATATTACAAAAACGACAATTATGTTTTTAATGAACGCTGTCAAATCATGAATGGCCAAACTGTGTACAATTTACAGTAATATTTTGTTCATGACTTGACCATTCACAAATGAATATTTTTTTTAAATATGTCAAGTGACAGGCGGAAGATCTGGACCTCCAAAAGGAGACTTCAAAGGAGACAGAGTAAAAGTGGCATGGCCCAATCTGAATGTACAATCCTCACAAAAAGTTTGGGATACAGTATTTGGCTTTTGGGTGAAATGTCAGGACCAGCCTAAAATGCATTTGAACCTTTACAGGTGAACTTAATGTGACTTTCTCTAAGCTTTTCAGTGCACATGTCCAACTGTTAAATGTTTCAGGACTTTTTGCACAAGTTGCTGCTCTCTAAAAGGGAGTTTAACGGAAACATTAATAATGGGTGTTTTATCCTTGAATCGACCAATAAATGTACTGATTCAATTAGGGCTGGTGTTTAATCGGTCGTCCTCGTCATGCTGTTCACATTTTGACATCAAGAGACCAAGATGACACCTACAAATGGATCATCAGTACCTTGCCATTGTGATGCTTCAAACAGGACGTTCTCAAGTGGCCACTGAGCTTAAAGTGTCAGAGAGTGTCATCAGCAGGTTGCAACAGAGATGCTGAGGGACTGGAAGAATCACTGAAAGATGTAGACGTGGACGTCCTTTGGCCACATCTCATGCTGATGACCCCTACAGTGTGAACAATGCAATGAGAAACCAGATGATGAATGTTCACTCAATGAGAAGTTCAATTTTTTTGTTGTGGTCTACCCACTGTTAACTTTTGTTTCAATGAATTGTTTGAGATGAAGCAATCCCCAGTGCATCCTTGTGTTTAAATGTTCCACTTTCATATGATATCACGGTAGCGTGAACTGTTAAATAAATAAAAAAGCCAAATAGCACAAACTTTTTGTGGTTAGGCATGGGGGTTTGCCTAACCCAGGGGTCGGCAACCTAAAATGTTGAGAGAGCCATATAGGACAAAAAAAAAAAACCAAAAAACAAATATGTCTGGAGCCGCAGAAAAAGAAAAGCCTTCTATAAAACTTACAATGAAGGAAACACATGCTGTATGTATGGAGGAGACTGGACTGTCTCACAATTGTTTGTTATTCATTCCTTTGTTGTGTGGTCACAAACGCTCACATAGAATTTATTTTGTGATTTCCTCGCTTGACTTTTTGTGTTGGTGCATTATTGTTATGCGGCGAAACAGCAGGCCAGGTGAAAAAGAACAAAAAGGCAATTCAGCCAGGATTCAGGAAGGAGATTGTCCAGTTCTCTTTATTTTCAGGAGTGACAGTTGACCAGTTCTGAGCAGCCCAAGTGTCGCACTGCCAAGTTGTCCGGCCCCAGTGACTTCCTCCTTCACCTTTTTAAAGGGAGTTCACTTGAGCTTCAGGCCAATCAGGTCCAAGCAACAATTGGCCCTTCCCAGGTGGTTGCAATCACCTCATCTGAAATAATTAGCATTCTCCAAAGTGCATTTCGTACAACAGTTTTGGATGGAAAGAGATGTGCACCTTTCTTCCATCCAAAATCCACAAAAAAACAGAATCTTTAATATATGTCATTCGGCATCATGACAATTATTTACGCTTTTCTTAGTGTCAGTGAAGTAATCATGAATTTCCGTTTTTCTGAGGCTGTCTTTGAACGCCTCTCGAGTCGAACGAGAAGAGAGAAGGCACAGAGTTGGACGCAGACGTGTCTGTGTTTGTCGAGACTGTTAAAAGCATAAATAAAGTGTACGTTTTAAAAAAAACAACACCACAGCTCTCCTTTTTCGGAGCTGCAACATGTATCTATATCTATTTGAGCTATATAAGATAAGATAAGATAAGATAAGAAAACCTTTATTAGTCTCGCAATGGAGAAATTCCCAATTCACAGCAGCAAAGTTATAAAAGGAAGAAGAACAACAACAAAATATAGGAGCTGCTGGAAAGGCAGCCACTCACGCGGCGCCATTTTGAAGTCAAAATAACAAAAATAACACAACACAACACATAGGACACAGGCAGTCGTGCAATCTTCATCCCTTTTCTGCATACACTTTGTCTGAAGCAGTTATAGATGAAAGAGGAGAGGATCAAAGTGTCCTTTCACCAGTGGATCAGAGACGTCATGCTGAAAATGTGCACACGTCTGCTACAAGCTAAGTTTTGAAAGCAAACACAAAGCTGTAGCGTCCATTGACGAAAAAGAGATTGGCTCACATCTCCTGTCCCATGTAAATCCACTTCAGTTCCAAGCCGCGACTCCCAGTTCCACATCCGCATCGGCGCTCCGCGCTAACGCTCCTTTCTTCTCGTCGTCGGCTCTTCAAGCCTTACATCTTACCATATGCCATATGGCTCATACCATAAGCCATACATATTAGCCTACTATCAAAATCTTTTTCCATTTTCAAACATTTTTTATAAAACTCCAGGGAGCCACTAGATGTTGCTAAAGAGCCGCATGTGGCTCTGGAGCCGCGTGTTGCCGACCCCCGGCCTAACCAGTCTATATGTGTTTTGTGGACTTGAAAAAAAGCATTTGACCGTGTCCTCCGAGGAGTTCTGTACAACCACATTGTAGTAAGTAAGTCAGATTTGTTTCCAGTGAGGGTTCAACTCCGCCATGGTTACTGTAGGTGCTATTCCGGTGCACCCTTTGAGGCCAGCGTAACGACTTGTCTTGAACGCAAACAATACGACACTGGCTTCTTGGTATTTTCCGTTTATTTGTCTGATTTGTTCGTTCTGTTTT
>CAAKHF010007139.1:0-22679 GCA_901007745.1 Hippocampus kuda
CATTGACGCAACCCTTCAGATTTATACTCACATCTATTGGACCTACTATGCATTTATTTGGGGGGGGGGTTGGTGGGAGAAGAAACCAGAGTACCAGGAGAAAACCCACGCAGACACACAAACTCCACACAGGAAGGCCGAAGCCCGGATTCAAACCCTCGACCTGAGGTGGACTTGCTCACCAGATGACCACTGTGCCACCTACTGAAATTTTTTTTTTTAATATTTCAATTTTTCTAGTATAGTTTTTAAGTAAAGGTATTTAAAAAAAACAATTGGCACAATCAGAATTGAGCAGTAAATTCATTTGCTTGCGCAAGTGTGTACCGAATGTTGTGTCGGGTGAGCTATTTGTTTTGCATGTACGCAAGGTGATCTGAAAGCAAACCGAGGTAATTAGTGGAATTTACTTGCCTTAAAGGCAACTCCGCCTGCCTGTGTTTACTTCAAATCTTTCCACACTGCTGTGCAAACAGCTGAATTTACTTAACTTTTCTTAAGCGCTGTGAAGAGAAGCAAAGGCTCGTAAAAGTCACCAATGACTTTGCCAGTGCTCTCAGGCTGCAGTCAAGGGCAAAAACAATTCTTCACACACACCCCCACCCTCCCAAAAACGGGATTGAAGAACTTTTGTACACATATTGTACAGTCTCTTCTTACATACATACATACATACATACATACATACATACATACATACATACATACATTCATACACACACACACACACACACACACACACACACACACACACACACACACACACACACACACACACACACACACACACACACACACACACACACACACACACAGCCGAAAAAGCCACGTTGTTACAAGTCATGGGGAAAGAAACAAGGTAGAAGTCTGCACATGAGAAGGCATATTTGGCATACATTTGTCATAATAGCCCATATAGTGCAATTTTTTTTTTTGTGTGTGCTTCAGCATATAATACGCTCTGGTGTTTACACTGAGCAGCGTATGTCCGGTCACAGGGCATAAGTCAAGGTTGTCAGTTACACAATGGGGAATATTTGGCACAAAAGAGCTCACTTTTTGGATTAGTAAGCATTTATTTTGGTCACACTTGTGTCCACTTTGCAATTTTGTGCGCAGGCTTGAGAAGCCGGGATCAGAAGACATATTGTTCTCGGATGACCTTAACATAACTTTCTCTCTTTATTGCCTTTTTTGGCTTCCATCGGTGTGAAAGACAAAGACATGCCACAATAATATCACCATACAGAAGATTATAATTGGTGCTCTTTGCAGCGGTTACAAACAAGTAGAAAACAGGCAAGGGCTTCACAAACCTAAAAGTTCAGAGCTTTTCAAATTGAAAACAGGAAAAACACGCAAATTGAAACATTTTTATATACTAGTAGACATTTGCCAACATAGGTGATCAGGACACGTGGGCATAAATGCACACATTCTACTCAGAGATTAATTAACAGTTGACCAAGAATTGACCCTTGGGGAACTCCACGTGATTTTTTTTTTATTTCTGTTGGATGCAAATTGCCCGATAGATATTGGGATGGGAAGATGATATGCCAAATAAAATAGCATCATGGAAGTAGGCGGTGGGGGGGCTTCATGATTCACTATGGGGGCCCAGAATATATCGCAAAGGCCCTGGTGGCTGATGTGCATAACTGTCATGCACTGGTGTCAAAACAAAATTGTTGATAGTGCTGCTCACTAGTACATGAAGCTGGCATGTTCTAACGGCTTTCCATGGGCGTGCGTGTTTGTGCAAGTGGGTTGAAGGTCCTCCTCGCTCAAACTGCGTGCAGTGAGATGTCACCTCCCTCCTCCTCCCCCCGCCCGGGTGATGATTCGCGAGGAGGAAGATGCGCGCGCTCACAGCCTTCCGCCGACCTTCGCCTGCTTCGCTCGGACTCACCGACGCACCGTTGTGACGCCGCCGCAGCCGCCGGAGCACCTCGTCGGCTGCACGCCGCGGGACTCCCGGGTGCTTCGCCTGCTTTCCAGCGGCTTCGTTCGCCTCCCGCCCCCTCGACCCCCCCGCCGCAGCCGCAGCAGCAGCAGCAGAAGAGCTCCACCAACCCTGAGAGCGAGACAGATGCCCGTTGCAGCGCTGTCAGCCCGGCTTCTACTATGGTGGAGTTCCCGTCCCTAAGCCCTTACTGGCCGCTTCTTCGCTTCTTGGTGCCTCTTGCGATCACCAATGTTGCCATCGACCTCGGCGAGCAGGTAAGCGAGAACGCCCCCCCGACCTCCGCCTTCCTCCCTCCGGGAGGCAGGAAGCTGCTTGCTAGCATCGGCGGCTAATGCTAACGATGCAAGGATTGCTATTTGACGCCAGAAAATGGCAAACAACGTTGTCAACGGCACTCCTAAATGCTAGCCGACACCCACTTTCGATATACATCTAATTGCCCGATAATTCGATATACACCAAAGTAATTAGGCGGAGACGTGTGGAGATGCTTGTTTGTGTGTGTGTGTGTGGGGGGGGGGTGGTCGGTCAGGGTTGAGGGGCATTGTCTTACCTGCCCCTCCCCGAGGAAAAAGACTCAGGGAGTGAGCAAGAAGACAAAGTAGAGAGAGATGTAGGTAGGGATTAAGCTTATGTAATGCTTCAGTTTTGCTGGTATAAATAGCACAGTCGGGGCTTGTGCAAAAAGGGAAAGGGCAGCAGCTGCGAGGGGAGGGAGTCCTCAGTCTAGGCCACCAGTTCCTTATCTTTACTTCAAGGTTCTCAAACTTGCCGTCCTGGGGGAAACATTTTCTCAACGCCCCCTCCCAAACAAACAATAAATAAATAATTCAACTTCCGCATGTACTCCTAAATTCAGGAGGAAAAAAAACTTGCCTTTTTAAAAAAAAAAAAAAAAGGTCACTGAGAATAAAGGCCGAATTGTTTTTGCTCTTTTTTTTTTAACAAGCGAAAAGAGTATTCATTTCAATTTAAAAAAACCCTTATTTTTAAACATACATCCAACATACCTACAAGAATGTAATTGCAATGTATTTCATACCATTTTTTTTTGGAGGAAATAAAATTTTTAAAAAATTGTCATTTTCAGGCATAAAGAAGGTTTATCAGTTTTAGATTGTTATACTACAAGAATTAATGTCCTGCAAATTGTTGGTTAAGCAGTGTCCCTCAAGCCCCTCCCCGATGCGATTGGATCCCAAAGCTATCGAAAGTGTGACGTCTTGTTCGTGACGGTGCAGGCGCTCAACAGGGGCATTGCCACGGTCAAGGAGGATGCGGTAGAGATGCTGGCCAGCTACGGGCTGGCCTACTCGCTCATGAAGTTCTTCACGGGCCCCATGAGCGACTTCAAGAACGTGGGCCTGGTCTTCGTCAACAGCAAGCGCGATCGCCAGAAAGCTGTCCTGTGCATGGCGGCGGCAGGCGCCATCGCCTTCGTGCTGCACATCTTGATAGGTGGCTTGCTCAAAAACACACACGCATGCATGCACGCTGACCGAAAATAAAAACGCTACGAGGCATCAGAGCCAGTCGTTACTGTGACTGATGACTGATTTGTTTTTCACGCTGTAGCCTATACGGACCTGGGCTACTACATCATTAACAAGCTCCACCATGTGGACGAGTCTGTGGGCCACAAAACTCGGAAGGCTTTCCTCTACTTGGCCGCTTTCCCTCTACTGGACGCGATGGTGAATGCGTTTTTACAACTACCGCCTCAAAAAAAATCTTTCACCCGTAAATCTATTTATTATCAAGGATGGGTGAGTACCAATCTGAGATTAAGTCCTCTTTGGCAGTTTGACACCTATACTAGTATTGGTATCAAAACAGTGATCACTTATTGTTGTAAGCAACTATTCCGCATCATTTGAATGTAAAAAAAACCCAGAAAACTGTACTGAAAAAAATTTCTATTACAATATATTGCATGTAAAAATGGTACTTTTAAAGTTTAATACAACTGACCTGTACTTTGAAAAAAAATATACTGTACTGGGTTCAAAGCCAGTATCAAGAAAATTCAGCGGTTTGAGTGATTCTTTTGTGTGCCACTAGAGGGAGCCAGTGTGGCAACGTCACAAGTTGGGATTTGTTGTAAAACGTGCGTTTGTTGTTCGCCCAGGCGTGGATTCACGCCGGGATCCTCCTCAAGCATAAGTTCAGCGTCATCGTGGGCTCCGCCTCCATCTCGGACGTTGTGGCACAGGTATAAAACCTTTCTTTGCAGAATTTTTAAACCATTTTTTTGGTATGATATCTTTCATTATTTGCTGAGCAACAAACCCAGTCTTCATTTGTGTGTTAAGGCCAAACCCCTGTCTAATGTATAAGTATTGCTTTGGCGCCAAGAAGGGAATCTCAAGTGAGGGGAGGAGCTTGATTTAATCAGGCCATAGCCGTGTCTCATGGAAGAGAAGCGCTTTGCTGCCGTCTTCTGGCTTCTTTGGGCAATTCTCTGCAATGACCTCAGAGACGAGAAGTGGCATAATGGCAAGACTGAAAGTGTGCCAGTGGGAAGGCTGCAACCATTTTTGGGGCGCATGTGGTTGACTGCCGTGCGCTCTGCTTCAGATCGTCTTTGTGGCCATCCTGCTGCACAGTAACCTGGAGTGCGTGGAGCCCCTCCTCATCCCCATCCTCTCACTCTACATGGGCGCCTTGGTCCGCTTCAGCATCGTGGGCCTGGGCTACTACTGCAACATCCACGACACCATACCGGACTCCAGCGGCCCGGATGTCGGGGTCAGTTTCGGAGGAAGGCGAGAAGGAGAACGCCGGGTTTTGATGTTTTTTTTTGTTGTTGTTGTTTTGTTTTTGTTTTTTTTGTTCGGCAGGGTGATGCCACCATCAAGAAGATGCTGAGCTTCTGGTGGCCGCTGGCGCTCATCCTGGCAACCCAGCGCATCAGCCGGCCCATTGTCAACCTCTTCGTGTCCAGAGACCTCAAGGGAACCACTGAAGCTACGGAGGTGCTGGCGCTCCTTTCCTTTTTCCCCAACAAATGTTCAAAAGTTTGCAATTTTTTTCTTTCAATCAATCCAGTTGGCCAACCCACTCATTTGATGAACAGCAGCTTTTACAAAAAAAAAAAAAAATTGTGATGGCGAGTACTGATAGCAAGTCTCATTATTGGGTCAATACTAACCACAGGATACTTAAAGCACCCCCAAAAAATGACATTAAGTAAATCTTCTTTGCTACACTGCAGCGGTTTGGCACATTGGTGAGTCATTGTGCGCGTCAGAAAGACAGGAATGTCTTTAATTATCTGTTTGCGAAGACAGCTAGGAAAGGCTCCTCGACACCCGTGACCCGAGTGAGGATAAGCGGTACAAATAATAAATGGATTCATCTTAATTGAAATTTTACACAACATAAGTACTCGTGGCAATCAAGAAGGAACAGTTTGTTCTAATATCGGACTGAAAAACAAAAGTGTTTTCGGACATGCCTAAATTTAATTACGCTTCAGGAAAAACCCTTGTGTTTCAGGTTCTGCAACGATTTCCCATTGAGAGTGACTGCTTTATTTTTGTCCCCTTCACAAGTTAAAAAAAAGCCTTTGTGCATTTTGATTCAGCTTTTGTCTCAACAAATTTGGTAGAAAAGTGTATTTTCGAGTCCGCCTGACTTGAAAGGTGAAGCTTGGCGGCGGCGATAACTCAAGCCTCCGCGCGCGTATGCCAACAAACTTCCTCCGGAGCTTTCTGGCAAGCGTGTGGCCAAAAGCGCGCCACAAAGCTATTTGTCGGAATGGCCTGGAAGTGAGCGGCAACACATTCCTACCTGGCCCGCCTCTCATCTCTCGCCCGCACGTCACAATAACAGCAACAACAACTCGCATATTGTATGCAGCCGCTATTCCTATTGTCATTTCAGTAAGCGGGCTAATGACAATTCACTCAAGCTCCGTTAACCCCGGCGCATTACGTTACACACCTCACCGCAATATGGGAAAATAGGCCGTATAGAGACCACGGCGGTGCAAGCTGTTTTTTGCCCCAAGAAACATCAGAGAGAATGACGACACCTTGAAACAACTCAATTCCGCAAAGCTCAATGCTAACAAGCAATGCAAAACGCCACTGACACGCTAACAGTTAGCGCTGACAGTTGCCGTTGTCAACATTTTGAACACAAACGGTGGAGCAACACACGGCGACAGATAATAAAACCATACAGGCATATATTCTTCCAGGAAAAATGACTATTATTATTGCATCTTACTCAAGTTACTGGCAGGAGTAGTGCAAGTATTATTATTTTGTTTTGTATCTCCATGACAGTATTGTACAGGTTCTCAGTGATTACATAATGCCAGTGCTTTCCAAGCCTGCTCACGGGCGACACTGCGTCGTCTTTTCTTGGCAGGCAGTGGCCGTGCTGACGGCGACATACCCCGTGGGTCACATGCCCTACGGCTGGTTAACCGAACTGCGAGCCGTGTACCCTGCCTTCGACAAGGTACGCCGCACTTTACACCCACACGATGACCGGAGGATGTCTGTGCTCACACGTCCTTGTCATCCCTTGGCAGAACAACCCCAGCAACAAGCTGAACGCCGGCACACCCGTGACAAAATCGCATATTAAAAAGTTTACATTCTGCTGTCTGGCCCTCTCGCTCACGGTAAGATTCTTTCCGCCGCAGAATCGCGACGGTTGCATATTGCCAGAGGCGCAGCCTCCGGAATTCATGCTTACGTAAATCAATTTTTAAGATGCTAGTCTGTAGTATGTGTTCTGTACTGCGCTCGCATCTCTCATATTAAATGGGGAACTAAATTTAAAAAAAAAAAAAAGAGAGAAGTAGATGAAGAAATCATACTCAAAATTCAGATTTGACACCACAAACTGACTTCCTCAAAAAACATGCGAGTGATCGAGGATGGCCTCTGTTAAGGCCCAACCATCCTCAATTGAGTACAGCAATAAATCCAGTAACTCTCCAGAGCTGCAATTCATGCACACAAAAAAAGCCAGTGAATTAAATGCCTTCAACACAACGCAGCGGGAGAAGGGTTGCTTGGGTCGTCTGACAACTTTAGTGCTGACTTGGCGTCAATGTCAGCGGCTCAGATGGGGCAATTCAGTGTAAACAAGACGGTGCAAGCCAACTTGACATCTCCAGACACAAGCGGGCACCGACTCATACGATCTGGACTTTGCTTGAGCCCCCAAAAGTGCCGAATGGCCAAAAGGAGCCGCGGCAGGCCTGAACTCAGCAAACACCGGGCGACGAGGTCAACGTGTCTGCCGTTCGCCATGTGAAAAGCGTACAGGAAGCGGGCGGCCCGCTCACACGTCCTGCCCGGATGTTTGTCGCGTTCTCTGGGTGGAGGTGTCGGGTTGCGCCCGCTATATGAAGAAAAAAAAAAATCGTCGAATTCACCATGGAGGTTATGTCCCATTATCCACAAAACCTAGCACGTGACACATTCCAAAAGCTCAAAAGCTGCTGGTGAGTTTGGTGAAAACAAGCACACCCTCCAGATCCGACACCTTGTTTTTTTGCTTTGTGTCTTTTAGGTTCATGTTTACGCTTAAGCTCAATAAGCTAAGTAAGAGAAACACCCCCCCCCCCACCCTCACCCCCTTGCTTATGAGGCAAGTGTGCGCCTTTCCGCATGCCGCGACTTGTTCACGACAAATCCGAAGCATCCTTTTTGAAAAGCCGCCGCCGTCAAGCACTGACTGGCGTCTAGTCTCCGCCGCCTGCTGGCCGAAATAATGCTCAGACAGTGAGGACCCAAAAACTTTGCCGGTCGTCACACCTCAAGCTTTTCTCCTTTCACATTTATGTTTTTGTTTCACGGGAATAAACTGTGAGCCAAATTTTTGGAAAATATGCCGCAGCTTCCGGTCTTTTCTTTTGTGTGCGTAAGGCAGTATTAGAGAAAAAGGATGGGTGACTTGATGATGCAAGGCCTGTCACAATTCTTTTGTTCACCTTCTGTTTTGTATGATCTTAAAGGCCACCTGTCAAGCCAATCGAGTCATTCACGGAAGCACACGAGACGCAAAAACTGCAGATGTTGAGTTATGCAATTTTGCGCGTGTGTGCAGCTTTGCTTCGTGGTCTTCTGGAGCCCGCACGTCTCCGAGAAGATCCTGGTGGACGTCATCGGTGTCGAGTACCCCTTCGCTATGCTCTGTGTGGTGCCCCTTCGCATTTTCTCCTTCTTCCCGCTACCAGGTCAACAAACCATTTGCAGTGGACCCAACAGGTCGACACACCCCCTTGTTCAACCCGACAGTTGTCACCAAGAAACCGAGATCGAGAGATAAACGTTCCAAAGCTCAATTGAATGGCAGTGAAAGATTTTACAGAGGGGACCCAAAAACAACGGACAGACTCCAATTAAATGGTAGTTTAAAAATGTCTCGGAATAATAAACCCAAACAATTTTTGTTGGTCCCATTTTTTTTCCAACCTCACAAAAACCTGGCCTTTGAACAGGGGCGTGTCGACTTTTTATACATGCTGGCTATAGTTGAATATGTCAAAAGATTGCTCAAAAGCTAGTGCTAGCTGACGGCGCTTCTACTGCGTGCGCAGTGACGGTCCGGGCCCACCTAACGGGCTGGCTGATGACGCTGAAGAAGACGTTCGTGTTGGCGCCCAGCTCGGTGCTGCGCATCGTCGTCCTCATCACCAGCCTGGTGGTGCTGCCCTACATGGGGTACGTTAACGTCCGCTTGCGGCCGCCGCCACGCTTTCCGTGCTAATTGTTTGCGTGTCGCAGGGTTCACGGGGCCACCCTGGGGGTGGGCTCCCTGCTGGCCGGCTTCATCGGCGAGTCCACAATGGTCGCCATAGCAGCCTGCTATGTTTACCGACAACAGGTGAGCCTTGTTGTGGTTCATTTACACACACGGCGCTATTGTTAGGTTTGTTTTCCATATAGCCCCCCCACATCCGACTTCCCGCAACCCGCTAACTGACATTGTTTGCGTTATGACCAGCGTCACAGCGAGCTGTCCAACGAGCTGGTGGTGGAGGCCGAGGACTCGGCCCCCATGAGCGAGGTGCGCTCGCGATCGCCGACAGACGCCGCCGAGGAGCTCGGCGAGGGCAACGAGGACGACGAAGGGCGAGAGTGAGTCCGAGGACGGGTTTTTTTCTCCGAAGTTTATTTTTGTTTGTTTTTATTTTTCTTCCCGCGGGGGGGAAGACGAGGGAGAAAGGAGGAATTCTCCCAACGGCGTCCTCCCCATCTCCGTGACGACGCGCACTGTAAACAAAGCCATCGAAGAGTTGATCCAACGAGTGTACATAGCGTCATGGCTTCCTTGGTGTTTACCGGTAAACAAAGGAATGACAAATGAGACGACGGCAAGGGGACAAAGGCAACGTGCTTCAACATTTGAAATCCGCACAAATGTCGTGGGACTTTTTGCTGGGTTGTGCAATTGTGTTTTGACATCAAAAGTGCTGTACAGACCATCGTTTTCTACAGTGGATATTGGACAGAACCGAGGGGTCGGGAATCCCTCTCCTTCATCATCATCAGCACGCATTCACTTCCAAGACCTGCTTATGTTTGGCCAATCATCATCATCATCATCTTCATGTGCTGTATATACTGTACAGACATTCTTATTTGGCAAATACATTGCTTTATTATTATTATTATCGTCTCATGTTTTCAGATGGAGGTTTAAAGGCGAGTTCCCGCCATTTGCTGATAAGCCGTGATCATGTTAGTACTGCCGGTTCAAATGTACACAATTGTTAGTGTTGTCGACTGGTCGAGCTGAACAATATTCTGAGCTTTTTTTTTAAGTAAGTGTACTTCATGTTTTGCCACTCCCATGAGCAAATGCGTAAATATAGCAAATACTGTAAGACTTGTTTTCACCTCAGTTGGTCCACTTGTGAAGGAAGTGGCGGGTGGAAGCCAAGTGATTCTTGTGCTTTCGTTTTATTGATGAGCGAGAGGCCACGTTCATTCACTCTTGTGCATTTTTGTTGTAAGGCAACAGGGAGGAGCACGGGGGCCTTTGACGGCTTGTGGCTTGCGCTCCTCCTCTCTGGCTTTGCAAAAGGCAACGCGTTATATGCGCAATACTTCCAAAACAACAACAAAAAAAAACCAAAACCAAAAATGAAAACTCCTGCGCTCATGCGACGCGGACACCTGATTTTCTTCTTTGACAGAAGTCCAAACGAAAATAATAAATTAATGAGGTCATCCTAAAGAGACCGACGCTTCCAGTGTAGGTAAGGAGGAAAAAAAAAAAATGGAGACGGACCTGAGGTTTTTGGGGGGTTTGCGTGGCAGGAGAACTTCTCAGCTGACCGCTGCCGCCGTCACTTCCTCCTCTTCCATTTCCCTATTGTCCTCTTGGTCCAGGTTGGCAACGGGCACGTTGTAGTGCCGGTCGTCCTCGGTGATGAGACTGACGTGGGGCCATTGGTCCTTGTGCTCGGCGGGGTAGTAGGCCACAAATTCCTCGGTGTCGGCCATGTACAGGCGGTACACTTGCAGGGTGCAGTGCAAGGCGTCGCCCAGCAGGCACATTTCCACCTGACGAACACAAAGACAATTTAGATTTAAAAAAAAAAAGACTAACATTTCCCTATTTACACATTTCCTTGGCTGCCATTTAATTTTTGGGAATTGCATACCTGTGAAGTCAAACACAATTATTTGACACGAATTAACGGAAGGAAATGCACTTCTGCTTGAAGGAATCAAAAGAGCACCGACGCGATTGTTCTTGAATGTCGTGATGCTCACCTGCTCCAGTCCGGCACTGACGCCCACGCGGCTCAGGTGTTTGGCGAGGAAGGCACGCGGGCAGTCGGAGGAGTCGCGCGCAAACAGCAGCCAGCAGAAGAGCGGCACGTCGCGGCCGCCGCGCATGCCGGCGTGCAGCCGGACGGCGCGGCGCAGCATCAGCAGTTTGAGCGCCTCCAGCATGGCCGCCTCCTCCTCGCCCCCTCGAAAGGCGGCGTCACACAGCCGGAGGCGCTCGGCGGCCGACGGGCAGCGCGCCGCCGCGTGCCACTGTGGACGGCCGGGAAGACGGGACTTGATTAGAAACCCAAGTCACAGCCTTATTATCATTTTAAATGCGCCGAGGCCTCCTTGAACCAGATCTGGACGGAAATTGCACGTATTCTCCCTTTGCCCAGGCTGCGAGCCTCAACAAAGTGCCAAATGGAATTGGTGAAGTTGCATTTGCATCATCTAGCTAACAGACGAACCAACGGCCACGCAGGTAAGAGAAAATTCTTGGGCGCTCGTGAACCTTGTTTCGGAGGATCTCCAAGGAGCTTTGAAGCCGCACGGTAGCATCCGGCTGCGCTTCATCCTCGCCTGGAAACGTCCACTGACCCATCAGCTCGGACAGATCCTGCGAAAACGTCAAGAAAAGGCAAGCCCTTACTTTTGACCTTCTGTGATGTAACCAGGCTAGACGTCTAGAAGCTATTGGGAGTAGTGGGGGCAAAACAAACAAGTGAGAGTTAATGTGTCCCAAGAATGGCAAAGGATTTTAAAAAGTGTGAAAGTTTAACGGTGAGCGGTTAATGCTCAATAATGTTTGGCCGTGTTTAACCGGACGATGGAGGTGGAGGGTTACCGCGGCCACGTCATCTTCGTCCTCATCATCCTCCTCCTCCTCCTGAAGCCACACGGGCACCTGAGAAGCCTGAGAGAGCACCTGAAACAAGGTGGCACGCAGGGCGCAGTAGTTGTCCCCCCGCACTTGACGCACACCCGCAAAGCGCTGCGACAGCTCCTTGTAACCCTGCAGGACGGACACAGCGAGTCAGCGACAACTAAATCACAACCAGACACACTATGAGACCATCGTTGCATTTGGTTGAATCTATTGCTTTCAAAACATTGCCACTCTTTCGAGCAAGGACTTAAAATCATTTTGATTGGGTTTAGGAGCTAACTAATTTTATTACCAAATATTTTCACAACAGATGTATTCATTCATTAGTTTCTTTAGATAAGATCGATTAAACATGGTTCAATATTTTTTTAAATGTCGACGTTTTAACTATATTTCTAATAAATATAAAATCTATTTGTTTATTGTGGCAACTAGCAGAGCTAACCACTGTGCGGTATGCACCTTTAGTCTCTCGGTAAATATACTAAAAATGAGATGTGATTTAAATCCAATGAATGTATTATCCTACATTTCATGGTAAATGAGTTAACATTCTCAATTTCTGTTCAATCTGTTATTAAATACAGCTAGCACATACTATACAGTACACGGGGTGGACCATAAGTTTCCATACCCAAAATACATACTGTGCACTTATACTGTGTGTATATGGAAGTTTAAGGCCTACGCTGTACATACAATTATCATTGTTCCACCCTTGCATGCGTAACTATATTTTTTGGGTTTGTTTGTTTGTTGGACTTGTAATCCTTTTTGATTTGAGCATTTGTTTGCACTTCAACTTGCATTGACAAATAAGAGCGACAGCAGTCTGCAGACAGAGAGTCAAACCACCTTCCTAATGAGAGCACTTTTGGCCGTGTTGCCTCTCCACTCTCGCTCGCTATAAGACAAAATGTCCATCGCTGGGCCCAAACTGCATCTGGCCTCCACTGTGGAGCACATGAGGAACAATGTTATGTCTGCTCTAAGGCATAATCATAGCTTGTGGTGTCTGACACGCGCCAGTGGACTGCAACGACAACACGAGCCGAGTTGCATGCTACATGGTCCGAAATCTTTTGTGCCCTACTCGTTGCAACTGGCAAGCAAGCAATTTTTTTTTTCCAAACTGTCGGTGGAACTCCCCTTGCTGGGATAGAATACAAACAGTATTGATCTTCAACAGAATTTAGTCCAAGCTGCTTCGGACTTGGAGGGCTCCCGCGATTTACAAGAGATGTCTTTTGTTTGTTGTTAAGACTTGTTGCAAATCAACCGGGATCGTTTCTGCGTAGGCACTAGAGCAAGACCTCCATTGATTTAGAATGCATGCTTTCACTCAGCACTTGCACGACTGATTCGGAGCGAGATCCACGGATGAGCTCACGTGGGCTGCTCTCTAACGGCGCCGCTTGTGCGTCATTGGGAGACTCCTCTTCTCCTCTGTACAGATCTTCGTCACTGGGAAGAAAAAAACAACAACAACATGAAACCGCTTTTGGATTTTATACATGCGAACGTAAGACATTACGGAAAGTTAGCCATGGGGGCTTCGCGTTAAGTAAGCAGAGCTGCATGGGGTGCCTCAGTGCACACTCCGCATGAACTTCTGCCTCCACAAGTCAAAATGCTGTTTGTTTTGAAAGGTAACACAGTAACTCCGGTCCTCAAAGACCGCTGTCCTGCACGTTTTAGACGCCTCCCTGCTCCAACACATCTGATTCAAATGATCAGGATGGTGATCAGGCTCCTGAAAAGCTTGCTGATGAGCTGATCATTATTGTGTTGGAGGAGGGAGGCTTCTAAAACATGCAGGAAAGGGGCCCTCGAGGACCAAGGAAGGGGAACATTAACTTCTAGAAGCGCACCTGCTCCTCAAACTGCCTTCAGCGGGTCTGACTTCTTCTCGAAGCACTTGTGGAGTTTCTTCTGATAGCTCCTCAGCCTCCCCGCCCTCCATCGTTTCCACTTTCTTGTCATCCTCTGTGGCTGCGGGGCAGCCCCCGTCTTGATCGTCTGCAACATCGTCTGCAACATGCTGGATGATGTTTTCCTGCTGGTTTTCCTTCGTTCCATGCAGGCTGCAGAAAGCAAATGTTTTGTTTTTTTTGTTTTTTTTAACTGCAGGCTATAATCTGTGCTCATCAATCATGGGTAAAGGCCCTGGTGCGCATACGCCTCCTTGTGGACGTGAGGAGAAGTACCGCAAGACGACACAAGGAGTACTGTACTGTGTGTTGTTTTGGAAGCAGTTGCAAGCCGCTGACCTGCTGGTGACTTCAGGCGTGGCCGTCAGCGTCTCCACATCGTTAAAGTGTGCAGGGCGTTTCTCCTCCTCACCGCCCAGCTTTGCTTCTGTGGGCTGTGCAGATGCATCGTGGCCTTTTTCGTCCTGGCCAGATATCAAGGCTGAACACTCGCCATCTTCCGAGCCCTCATTCACTAAGCTACACGCAGTGGGAAAACAAAAATCAGAACTTCACTTTTTTTTTATCGGGCAACATGATTCTACATGAACACAGCAAAGTACAAACTGACCTGATGGCATTTGAAAGACATACGGTCAAATTTAGATCAACTTTTTCAGCACATTACAGTTTCATTTTTCAATAAAATGTACCGATATGCACACTTGTTATTTTTCTTTGCATTTTTGTCAAAAACAGATTTTTCAAACGTAAACCATTTTCAACAACAAGGCATTTCAATTATGCGGGGTCTTCGTCTCCACACGAGGGGGTACTATGTTAAAGACTGCAAACACCAGACAAGACACGACGAACAACATAGTCTTGTGGAATTCATCCATTCTACAGAGCACATCGTACGTCACGTGACTCACCAGCTGGGCTCGGACATGTTCTCCTGACACGTTGTGGTCATGGTTGCCTCCTGAGTGTGGGCTGAAGATGGCGCGTCGTCTTCGTTCCAACAAAGCTCCGTCACCACCGTGCAGCCATTTGCAACTTTAGAGCTCACGTCGCCCTCGTCATCATGGCGGCAAACATCAGACACGTCTGCGTACATTTGCGCTTCTTGCGGGCTGCCATCTTGGTTTCGAACCGGAACGGATGAGGCCGGACACCGGTCACCATATTCCCAGTGGGAGTCCACTTCCTGTGGGAGGACAGATGAGCCGGTCTTGTCCAGAAAAGTCTCCAGACTTTCTTCTCTGGTGGTGCCGTGATCGAGTTCAACTTTGTCGGACACGTGCGTGGCTTCCCCCAGTAAGGATCCATTTTCCCGCGCAACAATATACTCAGACACATCTGATTTGGGAAGCTTCAACTGCACGTCATCAGTGTCCTCCACTTTTAATGGCACCGTGTCAGTCATCTTCCTGGGTGACACAAAAATACTAAATGATGCAACATGTATGTGCTAACCAGTCGACCACCGTGCCGCCCTTAGTGGGGACATTTCAATCACAATTGTTTTGTATTGATTTGTTGATTGATTATAGTGTCCTGCTTGCTCAAGTCTCACCTTATGTTGTTGTCTCCTTGCGGGCCACATGTACCCCCGACCGTTCCTGCCAAGTGGCCCGTGGGCGAAGCGGCCTTGGTGTCATCTTTTAGCAAACCGCTTCGCTCCTCTGCACTGCCAGAGGGACGCTGAGGACGAAAGCAGCAGCCCCCCATTGGAGTGCTCCCGTCAACACAAGCGCGGGGGCCGACAGTGTCACCTCGGGTCCTAGGAATGCGACTGAACCAGGACATTCATGCCTGAAACAACAATATGAAGAGTGAGTGGACAAAAGGTGGAACAAAATGGTTGCCTCTTCATCACAAAGGAAAAATGGCAAACACATTTCAGGAGAATAAATACTCATGTATCAGCGTGATGCGGTGTCGATGACACAACAATAAACATTTTCCTCAACCAAAACCCCATTCCATCATTTATTTTGTGTGTGTATGTTTTAAGCTCAGTGGTGGCTGGGAACCTACTTTCTGATTAATACAAAGATATCAACAGAACTGGTTGTAACTATTTCCCCGCCCCGCCATCATTTTTACAGAGGCGCTTTGACTCACTGCGTTAAATTCATTCCGTGACCACCACGAAACTGAGTGACGTACACTGAATCTTATTTTGCTCCAAATTGAGCAACAAAGCGTCACTTTCAGGTCCATCGCCAGCCAGTCAGGTTAAGCTCAATTGGTTGGCTGAGGTTGGATGACTGCTCCATCGATTGCTCTGGCCTGGCTTTTGGAAGTGACGTTTTGCTGCTGAAATCGCTTTTGAATGTTGCATTTTTTAAGAGGGAGAGTGTACGTTGAATACTTCCATAGTTTCGATTGAGAATCTGATGACATCGACACTTCCATACTGTAGCCAATGTTTTGGGCAAGTGAGTGCTCGCAGTGTTATGTAGTATTTAAAAAAATGTTGACTCCCTTGGCTACACTTATGACACACATTCGACATCACAGATGATGCCAAGATCTGCTTCCACACACGAGTGGAGTCACACTGCGCAACAACACGTTCCACTGTTGCGCTAACAAGAACCCACACAAAATTATCAAAGGAACACGTTTAAAAGGGACGGACGGGGGATGACCTGAGAAGACTGTAGAAAGCGTCCAAGGTTGACAGGTAGCATGAAACGCAGCTGCTGCTGCTGCTTTGGCTTTTGCTTCGCCCAAGTGAAGCTAAGTAGCCGGCTAGCGCTAGCTCATTGGGAAACTTCCAGCACACAAACCAACACGCCCGCCCAGTCCTCTCGACGCGGCTGCTTTAGGAACTCCAGCGCCGCGCTGGAGCTCCTTTGTACTCACGCGAGTGGGACATTGTGTTGTTTTTGATATACGGTGTATAAAAAATCAATTAAAATAAAATTTAAAAAATGGTGGTGGGCGTGTGGTATGGGGGGCTGGTGCCGGAGGAAGCGGAACAACCGCGTACTATGGGGGCGGGGTTATGGAGGGTCACGGCTCCAGCTTGACGTGCTGACGTAATCGCGTGACGCACCGAGCGTTGCTGCGTTCATCGGCCCCATGGATATTGCACTACAATTTGACTAATATTACAAAATATAATAACAATCATAGCAATAATAATAGTAATAATAATAAAATGATGCATCTGATTTTAGTCAAGAAAACAAAGATCTTTAATACAGAAATTAAGTAAAGAATTGGCCATTTGACAATAAAGTTGTATTCAATTAAATTCAAATCTAAAAAGTATTTTCTTCAGTGCAATGAATAACAGTTTATTCATTTCAATACATTCAAGAACATTTAAAGAAATGCAAGTGAATTTGACTTTCACTTTTAACTACATGTATTACACAAATAACAGTGACAATGATTTGGAGAAATTAGGTCAGAAGAAATCTGACAAAACCATCCAAATCATTTTAAATACATAAATTAAGTGGAATTGGACATCTGAAAAGGATTTCCCCATGTGCTTAATGAAGATTTCATTCTTTTAATCAATAAAAAACATCTTAAATATATTGTAATTAGTAAAATAAATGAGGTTATTTTTACTTTAAAACAACTGATGAAATGTTAAGTGAATTCATTGCATTTGTATTTTAAATTAATTGTTATTATTTCGGTTTCCATGTGACACTACCCGTACACAATCTGTTGTACTACCTACAGTGGATCTCACCTTTATTGGATGCCAATCAATCTTCTCAAATTCAAGTCCAAAGTGTGCAGCTCGTCATGGTTGCCTTTCAAAGCCATTGTGGTGGTGTATAGTCCCCCAAAGAGGACAATTGTGTCCATGTCCCAATATTTCATTGTCAGTATGAAGAAGATGTCAGTTCAATATCTTCAAGCTCATTGATGTGCTCCAACAACCCAGGAGGCAGCCCGAGCTCCGCCACAATGTCCCTGCAGCTCTGCACCAGCTGGCTGAAAATTGTTCCATGGGCGCAAAACGATGACCAAGTGTCACTGTCGCTGCCCACAGAATGTAACGTGTGACCATGTTGAGGAGAATCTGTGTCCATGCAACAGTCGCTTTCTGGGCAGTTCTTCGATGGCGCCACCTCGAGGTCCTCCAGGCTCTCAGCCACGTCGTTCACACTGGGAGGGAACTGCTTCTCCATGGCCGTCATGATTTCCGCCACGATGGAATCCTCGTGCTTCGAAACGCGCTGGAGGAGATCCGTGACTGAGGCAGGGAAGGGCAGGCCGCGATGCTCCACCTGGTACCAGCTCCCAATTGCGCTTGAAGGGAGCGAAAAATATGATAAAAGAAATGAGAAAAACAATTTTAAGGAAAACGGAGAGATCTTTGTTATCTTGCCCACTGAATTGAATGGAAATACTATTAATGTATTCCAGTCGCACCTACCCACCCCCAAATCCTGCAAACCAATTCATGGTGCTGCTCCCTCTGGTGTTCCCGCCTTGGCCACCAGGAGGCAGTCCACAACAGTGATGCAGACACAAGTGACTACCATAGGATTACTTGTACAACTACTTTCATTGATGCTGTAATAGCCATTTTTCTGATAGGCTAAAGACGATATGGCTGTACCATACAATCCCTCGAAGTCGTCCAACGGCCAGAGTCTTGGCCGCTCCCTCTTGGAAGCCCTCCTTAAAGCCCACTTCCAGCGCCGCGTCCTCGCCGGCGTCAGCACCGTCCACATAACCGTCCTGACCGTCATTTTGACATGGAAAAATATTAATCAAAATATATGAATGAACATTAGCAGGGCTACGCCACGTATTATATGCAATTTTAAAATTGTACATTTCCAGAGCGACTATGAGAATGTCAACAAATGAATCAGTGATGATCTCGAGATCGTGATAGAACCTCCGGTTAGCGACACCAACACAACAAGAGTAAGGAAAGTGAAGGAAAAATTACTCTTACGCGGATTCTTCTCTTCATGTTGAGCGCCCATTCTTTGGCTGAAATGTCAAGTTCGTCCGCGATCTCCTCAAAAACGTCGTCCGTCCCGTTTGACGCCGCTTTCAGCCACGACATTGCTTCCAGGTGGACAGAAGAAACGCAAACCAGCACTGTATTGGGGCTACGGCGTGACGCCAGACCGGAAGCGGCTTCTTCGACGGCAAAGTAGCCAGCTCCAGGTTGGCAGCATCGTCACCTGCAGGACAAATTGCGCCAACGCAGCTAGTTACTCACAAAAGACTCGAGTTATAAAACAGATAAATCCTGCAGGGGGCGCCAGAGTTTCCCGTTAAACTAGTCAGTGGCTGGTGGTCTCCAGCCAGACCCGCTTGGTTCAAGGGGGCGGCTAAGGTCGACTCTGTCCGTCCTCAACCCGACAAGGCTTCCTCGTGCGGTATGTATGACTGTGTGAGGGTTCTGCAAAATCCTAAATATACTCGCAAGTCAGCATAATTTATCATTTTTGTGGGTGAAATGTGATGCAAAATCGGCTGTCGTCTTCTATTCCAAATCAAATGTGTTTTTGTTGTTGATGTTATTACGGCCATCAAACACGAGCTGCTGGTGAATTTATCGCCATCCGTTGCATCTTTACAGCTTCCCGTTTCACTTGACAACACGCGACGACCATCAAACGCATTATTGTGAGGCATCAATTATGCATTTCAACCTGGTGTGGAAAAAAAAAAAACAGCGGGATGCATTAGAGCAGTGTTTGTTGTTGTTTTTACACCAAGTAGCACCTCAAAGAATTCTTCTGTCAAAGTATAAGTACAATATAGAAGTGTAAAATGAAAACTTATTTGTTTTTTTTCTTTAAAAAAAAGTATATTTTAAAGTTCTATAGTATTATTGTTATTTTATGTTCAATATTCCATTAAGCGCTTTGTTACAGCTGCAGCTGTTGTGACAGCGCGATATAAATACAGGTGTATTGTATACGATTGTAACTAAAAATTGCATCTAAATAAATATTTGAAAACCAACCCATTTCAAATATGTGATTGTTTTCTACTTAAAAGTTAAATACAACTAAAATGAACTGAACATGCACGATACTGCGTTGAAAAAAAATGTTGACTGAAACGTCCAGTTGGAACATTTCATTCAGTGATTGTTTTGTACGCCACTAGAGGGAGCCCACGTATCACGAGGGGAGTACATAAAAAAATCTCAAATGCCCGCCTTCCCTCAAATAACCATCGACCCCCCCCAGCCCCCAAACTTATTTCTCCGACTACTGCATTTCCCTCCAATTTCCCAGCGTGTTCATTTTCAGTGCCTAATGGCGCATCATTTTGCCCCAGAATTAATCCTCAGAATCAAAACAGATTTTCCAGGGACCAATCTCCCATCAAGTATTGATTTTTTTTTTCCTTTTTTTTTTTTACTCACACCGGCCGAGCCTGTGGTCCCTAATTTAAGATGACAGGGCAGCAGCACAATGGAGCCAGCAAAGCACCTTGGGAGCTCGTCTTCCTCCTCCTCCTCTTGACGGATAGATGGGGAGGTTACACCACACTTGCGCATCAATGTGCTCGAGCTGTTTTTTTTGTTTGTTTTTTTCCATCTTGAGGCCACGCAGGTGCAGCCATCAGCCATCATTAGGGGGTCCGTCTTTGACCGATTCACGCCCCCCCGTTGATCATTTTGAAGAGGGGTGCCTTCATGAGAGTGCAAAAGGAGACGAGCATGACAGGACACATCACTTGAACAACTCGATTTCTTTTTTTTTTTTTTTCCAAGAAGCAACATTTATTCAATAGTTTTGCTCAGTGTGTTGCTTTACCATGGAATTGTATTGCTGCCGCAGGAGGAAAAAAAGGTTCAATAACAGTTGATGCCATGTTAAAAGGATAAAAATACTCATCTGTGAGGTGTGCTTTTCTGTTTTGGCCAAAACTCCAAAGTTTGTTGAGTTTTGGTGGCACTGCGATGATGACTTGACATATTAGGAGGTCACGAGTGGCTGGTCCTCTTCAGGCGCAACATTTTCCAGAGAAGCTCAAGGACGACTTGCTGCTATGATTGCTGTCCTGTTTACACTAAACGCAACTTTTCAAGTGTTTCAAGTACCGTACACGATCTCAAGTGGACGTACGTGACGCAATGGTCCGGAACTTGCTCGTACGCTCGATTCAAAAGCGTGCCACCTAAACACATTAAAAGTTGCATTTCCCCCCTCAAGCGCGACAAACATCAAATCGGGAGCGTAAGCAAACGTAACCTTTCGTGTTGCATTTGTATGATCGGAGGGGTCAAAAGTTGAAACGAATAAGCAGCAGTTCTTGCAGACAGTGAGTGAACTTGGCTGCGCTTGACCCCGACATGCTAACGCAGAACATGCAATTGCTCGCGTGCGATGAGAGAGTGCAAACATCTGTGGAGAATCCAGGTGCCAACAGTTGGAGATGATGAGTCAATATGATCAATATAAAGTGCTACATAAGAGCACACCGTTGACCATTTTGATCCAATTGAAATTTTCATGATGTTGGACTTTGATTTTGGTGTTTTTCAGCCACTGACGAACCCATTCGATTTGAATCACACATTCGGTGGCTAATGTGTGTGTGTTTGTGAGAGCTTTCTCGTGGAAAAGACAAAGTGGGGCTGACTGACAAAGCGGTGGCACGCGTTTTCCTTTTTGAGCAAGTACGCAGACGACGGTGCTCATTTTCGGCAGGCGCAATTAAAAAAGGCAAGCAAAAGAACATCAGAGCATGTCTGCCAGCAAAGCTGAAAACCTCCTGCAAGACCAAAACGCATCAGTCTTAATATTAATAATGCATCTGCTCAGCGTGCTTTTTTTTTTTTTTGGTATTATGATTATTTTATTATTTACTCGTTTCCTGCTCTCGTCTTCAAAAGCGATGGACAGGAGTGCCAACGACGTCTCAAACTTTTTGGAGTTTGCTTTCAAAAGGCTCCCTTCACTTTACTTTCTTTGCCCTTCTGTTTGTGGTTGTTTGCTGGTTTGTTGACTAGAGGCCACGTGTCTGCACTACGCACCCCCCCCCCCAAAACAAAAACACATCTTTCCAATTGTCAATAAACAGCTTTTCATATAGGGGGATGTACTCCCATTTGCCCGGGGTGATTGGAAGAGACGGTGAGGTCACCTGAAGTCTGCTTTCACTAAACACTTCTTTTATGCACCTCTTAAAAAGATGGATTTTTTTTTTTATTCTTTCCTTGAAGAATATTTACACTGCACGTTATTGAAAACACTTTTTCTGTTGACCTGTATGAAGCACACGGGCATAGAAATATCGTGAATGTTTGTATGTAAATAACAGACTCAAACTTACTTCATACACACACACACAAAAAGAAAATATAAAATAAACTACAGCAATAAGCATAAAATTGTGCAACAAAGCTGAGAAATGCCCCCCCCCCAAAAAAAAGACAAATCCATCAAAACACTGATGTCAAACAATTGTTTATTCCTAAACGTGATGGTATGAATCAAAGTAGACAGTCTTGACGCTTTTCTTTGTTTTTCTTCTTTCTCAGAAATAAACCAAGCCAGAAAAAAAAAAAGTGCTGGGTAGTTAAATGACCAAAGCAGATGTTGCTCCATCATGGATTAATAAGCTTCATCAGAATTCAAAACATAGGGGGGAAAAAACAACCTCTGCAGATTGTTTGAGCTTTGGTTCTTGAGTCGGTTGATGTCTGGTAAAAAATAAAATCAAGTGGCAAGATGATTGTTGGCAAATGTTGCGTAGGAACGACAACAAAAAAAAGCAATAACGCAATCCAAGTGAGGTAAAGCCGACGCCGTCGTCTGTACACGTTTTCCCTTATGAATTTGTTTGTTTCAAGATTGTCAAGGTGGTGAAAAAGGGCTCTGTACAATGTGCATAACAAGTCGACAGCTTTGGTCCAGCCCACTCACAAAAAAAGAGCAAAAGTCCACCAAAACACTCTTTCCTGCGTGTGTGTGTGTGTGTGTGTGTGTGTGTGTGTGTGTGTATATATATATATATATATATATATATATATATATATATATATATATATATATATATATATACACACACACACACACACACACACACACACACACACACACACACACACACACACACACACACATATATATATATATATATATATATATATATATATATATATATATATATAAATATAAATATATATATATATA
>CAAKHF010007140.1:0-11660 GCA_901007745.1 Hippocampus kuda
GAAAAAAAAAAATTATATATATATATATATATATATATATATATATATATATATATATATATATATATATATATATATATATATATATATATATATATATATATACATACATACATACATACACACACACACACACACACACACACACACACACACACACACACACACACACACATATACACACTCTTTATTTCTTTTTGGGTGAAGGTTGATTCTCTCGCTCTCTCCCACACATACACAGAAAACAGAGATGGAAGTCCAATGGCCAAAACAAGTATGTGAACAACCGTGGATGAAAGCGCAATCCTTCCTCAGGAGACCGGCAGAGGAAAGAGAGAGACAGACTTGTTTTTTTTTTTTTTTTCCCCTTCTTCACCCTGACAAGAAATGCCCAGGCCTCAGCAGCAGCCTGAGTAAATAAAAGAACGGGCCTTACTTCCCAGTCTCTCGGGCCGGGGGCCTGTGCACGCCAGCGCTCTCTGTGCTGCTGCCAAAGGGGATGCTGGGGCCTGAAAAACTACACCCTGCAGCTGAAGGGCTGTCTTTGTTGGACTGCCAAGGCCTTCCTGAGCATCCTTCAGCCAACAGCCTGTCACATCCTGGGAGGAAGACCTCCATCTTAAGGCCTGTCCCTCTTTGGGAGTTGTGTCCCTACCCCTTCAACGCCAGCGCCACCTCCCACTCACGCCGTTAAACGTCTCTCATATGGAACAAAACAACCCCAGCCGCAGGGAGTGTGCCATAGTCGTACATTAGCTGGGGACATGAGATCTTAGCTTTTATTGACGTTCCACCAAGGTGCAAAGATTTTGGCATGATGGCAACACAAAGGAATCCAAGCACTAAATATTTGTGTTCTTGAGGCACAAATGTGAAACTGCATTCGTTCAAGTCTCAAAGTGAAACAAGAAAATGCCATCCGCACGAAAGGCTCAGGTACCATCCATCCATTATCCGAATGGCTTATCCTCATCACAAACAGAATATGTGGCGCAATATAACATAAATTAATATGGGACAATTTAATGATGGGGCTATTGACAGCAAACAGTAAAGAGAGAATGTATATTCTACCCACGTTTTCAATCCAATATCGGCAAATATTAAATGGCTTCTTGCTACGCATGCTCCACCTCAGTCGGGTGTCCCTGATTTCATACAACCAGAATCCAACCGAGACCCTTGGGAATGTACTTGTGGAAATGCAAACAAAATACATTTGGAAAAAAAAAGTCCTTGAAAGACAAATATCCCTGGTCTGGTCTTTCAATTTGGAATTCCACTCAAATATTCAGGGAGTAAAATGTCTTTTAGAGGACGCCTCTAAAGCCAAATGTCCCTTATTTCATTCAACTTGGAAATCCATGAAAATAATAACCCGCCCCTCAAGATTTGAATGCCAGTGAAGTTGAACGATTTGGCCAACATTTTCAGGAAAAAAAAAAGATGCCTGGATATGCAGTTTGGAATTCAATCAAGATGTTCAGTTATGAACTACCCTGAGCTCGTACAACTTAGAATTTAACCAACATATCATTGAAAAATATGCCATGCATGACTCCTTGTGCCATCTCAGCATACCTCACAATCCGCGGCCACGAAAGGGTTCACCATTTAAGAGATATTTTTTCTTTGGCTCTTTGAGGCTCTTGTCCATGTTTTATTCCAGGGCCAGATTCAAGTCGAGGTAACGGAAGAAGTAAAAGCAAAGTCCAAAAAGATTCAAGGAAATCAGCGGTGTTGGGTGAAGGCGAATGCAATACCGCTCGTTTTCACCCTTTAGTTTAGCTCATGTGTCAAGTAAATTTCAACGGGTTCCATACATGCAGAGAGCTACATAAAAAAAAAAAAATTCTATTTACACAAGTAATAACCTTTTTTTGTTTTTTTTCTCACGCACGTAGGTCTGGAGGTTTCCCGTAGCAGACTGAAGTGTTCTTTGTGCTCTGCTTCCTCTGTGTTCATTCATAGCAACCTTTCCCAGAGCAAATACTCCTGTTCAAATAAAGCCCTTAAAACTGGGAACAGGTCACCTGCCATTTTTGGACTCCAAAAACCTAGAGGATACATTTTGATTTATGCTTGCTATTAATATATTTGGGTCTTAACAAAATACATGGGCATATTTTCAAGAAAGCATGACATTAATTCATCTGATGACACAGTCACCCTTTGGAATAGAACACAAATGGTGGTGAAAAAAAGTTTTGGTTTTCATCGCCTCTGGAGCACAGTGATCAGATCCTGATGAATGTGATTTAAATTGGAGATTTATGGTTGTTTGAAAGGCTTCCTCGCAGTTCTGATTTGGGTTCCAATCTTGGCTAAGGCTCTCGTGTATAAAGCTTGCAAGTTAATTTAAGAATTGTCTATTGGTGGGAAGCTGAATGTCTACACGTAGCCTGCAATTGGACAGCAAACAGTCCACAGTGTAGTTTAGGAATGGCAGTAACTCTTAAATCTATATTGTATCTTCATAAACTACTTCCAAGCTGTGCTAGACTCAAGTCCAAAGCTCTTGTAAATTACATTTTTGTGTGTATGCTTGTCATCAGAGACACTCTATGCTTTGAATGTGAGTTTATTTGTTGGTACATGGGGGTTTGGGGACTCATTGAATAAACAGAAAGCTGACAACTTGTCTGATGTAACACCGTGACCTCCCTTCATATTCAGAGACGTGATTGTTTCTTTTTGTATTATTATTATTATTCCGGAAGAAGTAGCGAGCGTTTCCCCACGAGACAACTGCATGTGTCGTCTCGGCACTTGAGCTTTTCTGATGCCCAAATAGCAGCGCGTGTGTGAACAACGCACTCGTCATGTACAGCACGCTTTGTGACACCATCACTTAAGATCGAATGGAGGATGCGGCAAAATGAATTTTCACATTATCTCTCAGCACCCTGACTGAACGTCGGTTTAAGAGTTCTTTGAAATAACTTTGTCATGACTTACGTCGTAAGTGCCACTCATCTTTGAAGCCGCTGTTAGCTGTTAGCATTAGCGACACATTTTCTACTCCTAAGATGGTGACTTTTGGCTTTATATACTCCACATGTCGCACAGTAACATTTATCTGCAATATCCACACCCATTTTTGTGTAGTACAAATAAGAAATCACTCCTCATAGATGTGTGAGATAGTTTTATTTTAATGATTCTATTGTTTTAATATTGTTAGCCAGCTACCAAATAGCTAGGCAAGTCAGGTTCTTAATTCGTGGGCTGTTAGCTTGCCAGCTTGGTTGCTGGTTGTCAGTCAGTAAGCTAGATGCTTACACAGCACAGTTTTGCATTATACCGCAAATAATTTACTTGTTAACCCCTCCTTAACGATGTTACTTAGGTATCCAGCAGTTAGTTAGGTAGGTGGGTAACAGGTTGGCTAATGAGTCAAGCAAACACAATATACCTCAACGCATAACTGACAAATGTCA
The DNA here is from genome assembly GCA_901007745.1 of Hippocampus kuda. Lineage (NCBI taxonomy): Eukaryota > Metazoa > Chordata > Actinopteri > Syngnathiformes > Syngnathidae > Hippocampus > Hippocampus kuda. The sequence continues at coordinate 3,441 of CAAKHF010007140.1, forward strand.
GGTCCCCCTCCGCGTTGCGAGAGATCAATCAATGCTACAGGATGAGAGGGGAGGTGTTAGGTTTGTGTATATTTGTGTGTGTGCGTGTGTGCGTGCGTGCGTGTGTGTGTGTGTGCAATGCTAGAGGCCAAGGCAGGAAGTCAGCAGATGAAATAAGACTTCACTTCCTGGGGTTTCATCAGCAAGATCCCTGAGCCTGTCATCACAAGCCTTCAAGTGCATTCAGCAACGGACAAGCGTCAAGCACCGTCTGGACTCTGAAGTCCGAGCGTTCATTTATGCCAGCACCCTCGTGGCTCCGCCTCTCAGCCAGGGGGAAAGCGGCAAAGCATCAACTACTTTGTCCACATTAGACACGTCCCCCAGCTCAGACAGGCACACTTGGTCACTGTCCCAGAAATCACACTGCCCCAGTGGCACCCCGGGAAAGTTAGACAAATGGAAGGGCAGAGCCGAGGAAAAGTAGGGCGGCAGGTCATCATTAACTTTTTTTTTTTTTTTTGAGGCCCATGATAGTGAGAAATGGATTACATACTGTATGGCAGACATGCCCCTGATACACTCATATATTGCGCAAACAAACAAAAACTACCAAAATAAAAACAAATATTGACTGATAGTAGTGTTAAACATCAGTATTTTTTTTTTTATTTCATCAGTGCTACTGGAGGGAATGGTGGGGGTGAACATTGAGGGGGAGCGTGCACTTCTTCAACAGATGTATGAAAAAAATGCCATTTTAAAGATGGGCAAAATACATCTTGGCCTCCCAATAGCAAAATCAACGATGGTCAACTTGTAAATGTGTGCTTTAAAAAAAACAACAAAAAAAACCCTTTCTTTTATCTTCTTGCCTCCTTTTTTTTTTTTTACCTTTTTTGTGCAATATGCAGTTAGTTAGTTTGCTAATAAACCCATGGGGCAGTCAGTCAGCTAGTTGATGGGTATTTAATTAAGTAGCTAACGACTCCATCTTTCAATTAGCTGGTTATTCATTTAGCCAGGTTTCTAGCAGGTTCCTCTGCAATGCCAGTTTGTTATGAAGTTGGCAGAGTAGGCTGTCACTCAGTCAGATAATTTTTTGGGTAGTTATCCAGGTGGTAAGCTAGTCCCACTGCCATTCGGCTAGTTAGGAAGTTTGGCAGGTGGCTAGCTAGTCTCTCCATTCGCCAGCGAGTGACCCAGATGGTGAACTAATAGCTCAAACCAAACAAAACAACAGATGCATAATTTAAAAAAGATCATTTGCAGTGCTTTTTAGTGATGTTGCTGGTCGTGCTGGTCTGGTCTAAGCTTGTGGTAGTGGAAGAAGAGAAGCGATTGAGGCAAAAGTGCAAACAGGAAGACGCCGTCTTGTAGGTCTTGGCTTGTCCAGTGGCCACAGTGAGTCTCGCAGGGGGAGAGAGGAGGATGACAATCTGTCCCACAGCATGACCCCTCCATCGCCTGCCTCACTGCACTGGCTCTAAGGGAGGACGGGGTGGGCAGGAGCTGTTTGCGTATTTGTGTGCATGCTCGCGTTCCCTCAACACTGCGGCAGATCAGGTGCAAGATCTAGTATTCCATTCTATGTGCTGTTGCTAGCGCCCGCCCATGTGTGGACTGTGCACTTTTATTCCTCTCTCGTTTTTACTTATTCAGGTAAATGTGACTGAGAGGGATAGAATTAGAGCGTAGAGGAATAGAATTGTTGTGTGTGAAAAAATACTGACTTACAGTCCAGCAACTTCAGTGGAAAGTTTCAAGAGACACGACTTGAGTGTTGGTTGTGGTACTTTTTGGGGGGACAGAGCACAGTTCTGGGAGAGTGCATGATTTCAAAATGAAGACAAAAAGACATACTAAAAAGTAATAAGCATCTTAATGAGAAAAATGGCTCTCACTCGTACCCACTTTGCTCCCTCTCATCGCCCTGCTTCAATTATCACATCAGTAAATGATTATCTTGAGCGATCATCCTGTGGTGTGGGGTGTGTTCAGAGAGATTCCCCCCCCCCCCAATCTGTTTAGATCGTGGCTTGGTTAAACCTGTTCACTCTTTCGGGTTGCAAATCCATATGTGTGTGGTCCAAACCAAGTTGGATCGAGCCACGGGGTCCGTGACTGCGACGTGTTTTTAGAACATTTCTCACAAGTCGATGGCCACCGTAAAAAAATGGCAAGATGAGTTTGCAACCTGAATGTAAATTGCAGATAACAGCATTTTTTTAAATTCTTCTATGACCATGACACTTTCTTCCGGCAATCGAGAGAGCATGCACCACTATTCTGCCTCTCAGAGGTCAGTCTTGGTATCATGGCAGAAATCTGATTTGTGGAGGAGTTTATATACCGTATGTGGTGTTCTATGTTAGTTATATCTTGTACGCCACACACTATAAAAGAAGTGAGCACACGTACAGTTGCACATCGCGTGGGGTCTTCAATATTTTAAAAAGATGAGCTCAGGGATGAAAAAAAAAAACAGTAGACTGTGCTTTAGCAACAGCATGCAGAAAGAAAATGTCTGCCCCTTGCTTCTTGACCTGTGACTTCTGTTTTTTTTTCCCCCTGATTAATACACAGAGGTTCTATTTGATATCTCCTCAAAGGCGTCCATGCTTGTCAGTGGTAGAACAACAGGAGACAGCCCGGGAGGGAGACAAAAACACGGAGAGCAGAGCGGGAGGAGAAGAAAAAAAACAAAACAAAACACACACGTATGAAAAAAACAAAACAAAACCAGCATCTACTCAAGCAAGACGATGTATTTTCATGCATCCCTGTCTTAAATGTCAAGAATTCTTAACCCTCTGTGACTGCGGCACTGACACCTCTCCAAGGTCCAAGAGAACCTGCATTTATTAATAATTAGCTCAGGATCGACATTTTTCCCTTTTTCCTGAGAGAATTACATTTCACAAGTTCTTTTCCAGTCATTCTTCTCCATTTTTTTTTTGGCCCGAATCCTGGCGGCGGCCAATGAACGAGCGATTCAGACGCCGCATCAGCCTCGCCGCTCCCTCCTCTCCTTAATCATGCCTCTAATACCCTCCAGATGAATAAACAGCTTCATCCCTCCTCTCTGTGTGAGCCAGAAGGCTCCTCTCTGCACTCTTGAATCCAACTTCCAAGCAGAGAGCAGCAGCAGCAGCAGCAGCAGCTGAAGAAGAAGACGGCGAGTAAAAGATGACAGATGGAAGGGTGGATCAATGTGGGGGGGAAAACGGCACAAACGCAAAAGTAACAAAAGCCATGGCAAGAGTTTCTCTTTTTTTCCCAATAATTCGTCTGATCTCTCACTCGACACAATTACCACTGTGATGAGTCTTCTCGTCTTTGAGGAGACTCCTACAGTCATGCTTGAGGTTTTTTTTTTTTTTTTTTCTGTGCAACCTTGTTGCCTCACACTGCGTCCACAGACTGCACAGGAAGGGGGGGAGGGGAGGGGCTGGGAGGTTGGCGGCTAGTTGCAGAGGGCTGGGGAGGCGGATGCTCCCTGGAGAACCAAACAGGCCCTGGACCAGCACTTCCCTGGGACCACTAAAGCGTGCCAGAAGACTCCCGACATGTGTGTATAGTATGTGAGCACAAATGGCTGACAGATTTCAGGGTTTGCTTTGTTTCCGCCTGTCCTTTTCTATTATATCCAGGCTGTAGCCTAATGCTAATAAGCGCATTGCAAATACATGTGTACGTACTCGTGCAGGCACACACCTGACTCTTCCTCAATCGCATCTTCATGAGGCAGGATGGAATACAAGCAGGCGAATGACTATAGGGCATTTTTACTTATTCATCCATCACGGCAAATTGATTGATTCCTGTTTAGCTATTTATCAGCAGAAAAAAAAAAAGATTAAACGGAAAAACAACTTCGGATTGTTTTTGCTAAGTGGCAAACTTCCAGGGTCACTGTGAAAGTAAAAAGAAATGATCTTTTTCATTTTAGAAAAATCCTTCTCCTCCTCCTCCTCCTCCTCCTCCCTGATCCATAATGGGAGCTCCTAATTTGCAAGAAGGCAATCACTGCTAGGCTTTACTTACTTAGTAACACATCACCACCACCTGGGAGGCTATTTGTGTTTCTTTCCCAGGAGAGGAATTCGGCAGCAATGCCAGCCAACACCAAATGAAAAAATGCGCTCAGTGGAGGAAAGACCTCCGCCAAGGCCAAAACAGTCTGAACTTGGACCATTGTCATTCAAAAATCACTCCCCACAGCAAAAATGACGAGAAGAGGATGCAACCCAAATGTCATTAGCTGATGAGCGAAGTTAGCCTAGCTTCTTATAATGAGCTAAGTTAGCCTAGCTTCTTATAATGAGCTAAGTTAGCCTAGCTTCTTACATTTCTATTTCTACTCTTATTCCTTCTTTCTTCTTTGTATTTTCCAGCAGTCAAGATGTTTTGCGGCACCATGATGCCTCTTCACAAGTCAGTCTTGCTACGACGACAGACAAACAGTAGTTTAGGACGTGTGCACTATTACAGCAGTATGCACACCTGGTGATTATTTTTTCTCTCTTGTAGGGGTTCCTCACATTTCAAAACTAAGTTAGCTGTGAAAAATTAGGCTGTGTGGAGAGACAGTGGACTCCCAAGTATAAGTGATTCCCATTGAAATACATTTTCGTCAGAAAACACCGATGACAAGTGTGTCCACTGTACCCCACTTCCGTGACATTGGAGCCATCGAACTCTGTCGAAGCCGTAGGAACCAATCATCAGTGATGGAGCCCTCCCAGGGATCCTGACACAGGATAGTGACTGCATATATAATCACCTTCCAATATCATCTATCACTGACTGCAGCACCCATATCAGATAATTACTTTTTTTTTTTAATCTGCCTGTCGCAGACACGATGAGCAGTGCTAACACGGTGCTAATGTATATTGCGTCTGTACGTCTGTAATTGGAATATACAGTGAGGAGGTAATAAAAACGCTACCGGTGCTCAAGTTGGAATTAGCAGGAGAATATTACAACTCGGGTGACCTTTAATTCAATTTGGTGTGCAAATATGGTGATGAATCAGCAAAGGACAGATGCAGAGACGTCAAGCCAACAGTGGTAAAGACTATTAGTCAGAGGTCTGTCTTTTCTCAATTTGCGTTTCGGTCAGGGCGACTGAGGTGGTCTCGTGCAACTCTTCATGTTTGTAGTGCAGCTGGAGACGATGCACGATGCATTCAGTGGGGTTGAGTGTCGTGGTGGAGCTCAGGTTCACTTTTCGGGAAATAAAATGCACCGGTCACATAAGCAATTTATATTTTTCTCCTTTAGAAAATGCAAGAACACGGTTACTGTAATGCGACGTGACAAAAAAGGAATCATGGCTTTCTAAATATGGAATTCTCTTGAGTTAGCACTCTGACTTGGCCTTCATACAGTATGTGTGAATGTTAAAATAAGACGCTCGCAAATATATGCAGCACTGTGCGAAAGCCAGCGTTCGTATTTATAGTTCAATGGCCTTTCCACAGCAGTCATGTTAACATTGAAAAATAGCAAATGGAAGATATTCAGGCTTTGGCAATTAGTGTTCTCATTCCATTTAGGCATCTGGAAAAGGATTTTGCAACTTTGTGTTGTTGTGTAACTTGTTTGTTGTGCAAAGATGTTTCTTTTTCTGCTGAAAAGACTTTTTTTTTCCAGATGCAATAACACCTAAAATTATTCACAACAAGCTCAAATTTGGAAGTGCGGGTTTTTTGTGGGGGGTTTTGTGGTTTGTTTTTTGAATGGGAGTCCACTGTTAACCTAAAATTCATACATTCATGTCATGTTTTCCATTGATATGGAAATGCAATTAATCCGTTAGAGTTATACTTGCCTTTTTTGCATTTTTGTTTTTTGCTAGTGTGTGGTTAAAAATAATAATGTCATTAAGAAATAAAACACTTGTCTTGTCTAAACACATCTGTTTAGACAAGCGTATTCACTCTAACCATACATCCATTGTCTCTATTTTGTTTTATCTTATTTTGTTTGATGTTGTTTTTAACATTGTATTTGTGTTTTTTAACTGCTTGTTGTAAGGTGTCCTTGAGTTTTTAGAAAGGCACCCACAAATAAAATGTATTATTATAATTATTGAAAACAAAGTTTGTGTGTGCGTGTATATACATATATATGTATGTTTGTGTGTGCATGTGTGAGCCCACAGATGGCTTTTGTAACATTTTGTGTTAAGATTCGCCACACATACAACCAGAGGAGCCCTCTCCTCAGCCTCTGCCTCAGCTAACCTTTATCCTATAGGGTCTAATTAATGTTAGCCTTTTTGAAGGGAGCGATGTTGCCCTCTTGCAGCCCAAATCCCTCCGTTTCACTACTGAGCCAGGCTGCCTTGTTTAGCCATGACCATAGCTTCTAGTCCCTATTAAGACCTGCACTTGGAACAAGAAGATTTAATTATTTACCAGCAGAAGAGAGAGGATGGAGTAAAGTATTTGGTAAAGACAGACCTTTTTTGGAGTTTATAGATGAGGATTTATTATCATTGAATAGTGTGCACCACAAAACTAAAAAAGATATTTGGGAGATTGGATGCATGCTCAAAATGGACTCACGGGCCCCATTACACTTTAGAAAAGTGTTGCAGCTGGGTAAAAATGATGTTGATTTCTTTATTTATGATTTATGACACGGCACGATGGAGAGTGTTTGGAGAGTGCAGAGTTTCATGGTTCGATTCTGGTTCTGGCCTTCCTGTGAGGAGGTTGCATGTTCTCCAGTGCCTGTTTGGGTTTTTTCCGGGTAATCCGGTTTCCTCTCAGATTCCCAAAACATGCGTGGCAGGTTAATGGGACACTCTAAATTGTCCCTAGATGTGATTGTGAGCGTGATTGGCTGTCAACCAGTTCAGGGTGTACCCCGCTTACTGCTCAAAGAAACCTGGGAGAAGGCTGCAGCGACCCTTGTGAAGATAAGTGAATTAGAAAATGGATGGATGGATGATTTGTGACAATTTTGGCTGACCCGGTTTTATACCATCTCATAATACTGCTGGGCCAATGGTAGGTCTGGATTTTGTTACCATGAGCACCTGTGAAGACATCTCAGGGAGACATCAATTACTTTGTGCATATGTGTCGCGTGAAAACATCACATCTGATAAAACCAAGAGTGGTTGTTTGAGTTTTCAAGGTGGAGTTTTTGTATTCTTGACCTTCGTTTGGGAACATCCCTTTTTTGGTCACGATAAAGGCAATAAAGTTACATTGGGATTGATTCGTGTAGACCTGTATTTCCCAAAGTGTGCTGTGTGACTCACTAGTGGTCCCCGAGCAACCCCAATTTGTTACCAATACTTGGGGGCACAATCTAAAAATATAAAAATAATAATTTCACTGATGCTTACAGGGCCTTGCAGTTCAAACATGAAAAAAATGTCACCCAGATGTTACTGTAGCAAAATAAAAGCAAAATACTGTAGCATCATGTTTCCTTTATATTTTCTAGGTCACTGAAATTGTTTTTTTCTCATCAACAATGACTCAAATCCAATGACACTGCTGCATTCAAATGGCAGGCAAGTTTGTGTATTATTTTGACTTGCCAAGTATTTCGATGCGAGCCCCACAAAGGGTTAACACGGGGCAAACTGTTTGTATTCTATCTGCATCTCTGCACAATGCAACAAACAAAACATGCAGAATACAAAAGGGAATACATTGGAGGGGGAGCGGGGAGACGGACCAAACAATAAGCTCAACCACATGTGACAGAGTTTGACTTTGTGCGCGCATTTGCACCGCGTGCGTGTGCGTGCTGAAGTGGGAGACAACTCGCGAGAGGATGGGGGGTGGGAGGGAAAAAGAAGAACACAAAATGCAGAGAGGGAGTGAGACGAGGGCAGCGGAGAGAAAATAAAAAAAACAAAACAAAAGGCAGCAATCACGTCGGCGCACGTGCACATAACAAAAAGCTCGTATCGCCGACAAAAGGGAACACACGGGGGTATTTGTTGAACTGTCGGCAGCGGCAGGATCCTCGGAAACTTTATTAAACTCGAGGCCCGTCAAGAGGAGTAAACTATACGACTGGGGCGACGAGAGGAGAGAGGGAGTACAGGGGCTGAAGGAAGGAAGTTAAAACTAGAAGGGAGAAAAATTCTTTTATTTCAGTCATGCATTAAGTCACCTCCCTACTGAGCTCTGCTCCCCTTCCTGGTGTGGATAAAGTCCTCCCTCGGGGGTACGGGGGGGGGGGGGGGGGGGGGTGGGGGGAATT
>CAAKHF010007140.1:14151-24476 GCA_901007745.1 Hippocampus kuda
CAGAGGAGATGGGAGGAGAAGATCAGGGCCGCAATGGAGACGCGGCCCTCTGGCCACGGGTGAGAACGGATAAACGGCCGGTGAAATAAATGAACGGGAGGGGATGGAAGATTGATGGCCGAAGAGATGAACGGTTCACAGAGTCCAGTTAGCCAGCGGTGCGCATCCTCGCCGCTGAAATGAATTGAGGGAGTGGTGAGATGACTGGTTGGATGAGGTGCACTCACTGACCTTCTCCATCCTAATCGATTCCCATGCTCATTTCTCCTCCGCCGTACACAAATCTGCATCAAGTATGCATGGATTCAGCTCGACTTGCAGAAGCAGTAGCAAGTGAAGGCGTCGTGCCTCATCAACTTCAAACTCAATGCAGCGACTGACACGAGAGTGGTCAAAATAGTCAATGACGCTGAAGTCTGACACGGCATGAAAATAAACAGATTGCCAAAAAGCCAAAGCATGAGAAACATCTCTCGGTGCCCAAGTTGGGGCGGCAGTAGCTGACCTGTAAGCACTTGGATATTGGCTTGAGTACTGAGTGTCGATTCCCATTATTCAAAAATTAACCCTGAAAAATTAGCCACATGCTGCTTCACCTCATCTAGAGATAAATACATGAACTCATAGCAGCTATTTCTGGTAAATTTACTTGTGGCAATATTTTCTATAGCATGTTATTAAATCCCGCAAAGTCTACGTTGGAGTTTTGTCCTTGCAAAATAAATAAATACAACATTGTGATGCACCGAATGCAGTACAGAATGTTTTTCTCTGTTGTCCCACTTGAACATGAACTCATTCACGACCATTGACTGCTCTAGACGTCAAAAAGCCTTTTGGCATTTGGTTGGCAGTGAATGAGTTAAGCCACGCCATGATCACAAGGAAACGGTAGTTGGCTGTCACAAGGACAAGGCTCTCGTTTCCATTACAATGAGTGAAACAATGGAGCGCAGGACAACCTTTGGCCTTATTATTATCCCTCAAAAAGGTTGCGGCTTTTGGGTGTATGTACAGCTTCATCTCGAATGGACAAAGTGTTGTTTTATTCCATTCGATTCTGGAATAAAACATTGAAGGAAGACATAACTTTAGGCTGGATTTTTATGTCAAGGTCTTTTTTTTTTTTTTTTTTTGAAGCGTTGCCTCAAGGTGATCATGCAAATGCACTTAAAGTCTTCCCAAAAAAGAGCACATTCACCTGCAAACCCCTGCTCGCCGCACTAACTATCCTCCACACGTAATTCACCCTCAGGCACTGCACCTAGGGCCACAGACAACTCCCTTGTCTGTCCTTCCTCTTTTCCTTGTAGCTGACAGGGTCTTGGACCGCTAAGCTCCAACGCGGACGGCCGTATTTGTGATGGCGGCGCGGCGCAATCAAGGGAGTGGAGAGCGGGTGGGGGTGAGACGCAGATGAGCGGGAGAAGGAAGGAGAAGAGAAGAGGGAGAAGAAGCCGGTGACGGGAGATAAGGACATGGATGTCGGGTCTCGACAGAGCTGCATTTACGCCGTTACATTTACTCAATGAACTTTTTGGATTAGGTGAAGTTGTTGGAGTCGTTTTATTGCAACAAAGCTCGACTTTTACTCGAGTATTTTTGTGAGGAAGAAACATGACTCTTATTCTGTAACAGTGAGCCCCTTGTACTTTTAATCTAAAGGTATTCATGATTGCTTGCACAATATATGTCGTCATATATACTGCATGACCATTTGATATTCATACGCTATTAAAAAAAAAAAGGGAAAACTGAAGTTACTCAACAGTTAGTAGTTGACTAGCTTTTACTTGAGTAGAGTTTTTGGCTAATCTACCCGCTTCTGGTTCTCTCAAAAGGATAACCTCTGGCCATCCCGAGGCATCTGGTTTATAAGGCTGTCTCGCTAAGCCATACACACACCTAATGACCCAGACTCCCCCCGACCCCCCCAAAGGCTTCTCTTCCATGGCATGGATCACGAACGCCGAATGACAAGAATGCTGAATGACGGCACCTCAGATTTAAAAGTGACAACGTGTAGTCTGAGATGAGCTGAGGTGGAAGTTACTCAGAGGCTGCGACCTCAGTTTCTGCTGCATAATGTCACGAGAAGTTCTTGATGCTCAGGGGCCAAGAGGTCCGAATTTAACACCGTTCATTTTTGTGGGTTCCAGTCATCATATTGGGATGTTAGATATATACTACTTAACAGCAAGTCAATTTGAAAGTGTCCATCAAGCTATTTACATTCAGTGATTATAATTTCATTATTTTTAGTGAGCAGGTTTATGCAAACTACTCATCCTTTTTTTTTTAACTGGATGATTGATTTTCCTAATTATTAACTGAAATTATTAATTTATGTATTAGTTTCCATCGCCCTACCTTGTCAATTTTTTTGCGATAGATTTTTTGTGTTATATTACTATTTATATTTTGTTTTAGACATGTGCTAATATTTTTAGATTATATTTATTTTTTCATTATCATTGTATGTTTTTTTTAAATTTTGTTTTCATTATTATTATTTTAATTATTACTATCATCATCATTTTACAAACACTTAGGGACATTTTGTGAAATGTTTATTCTTCTCTTTATTTACCATCTTAGGTGTTCCAATCAGAGTTGCTGTCAATTCTGATCATCAATGATACGATTTAATAATCGATTAATCTGTCAATTGTTGTTGTTTTTTTTTTTGGCTTGTTTTGATTAACAGATGAATCAAAAAACATTCTATCTATACCTTCATTGACCAAAAACAGGACATCATTTCAAATTGACAGTGCAGAAAATTTACAAATTTACGTTTCAGTACCTGATTTGGTCTGGAACATGCAGTGTTAAGAAATAGGGATGAGACGTTACACTGTACACAGGCTGGTCTCTAGTTGGCTACAGGTTGTAAAGCATGAACTGTAGGTGATCTTTTTTTTCTTTTTTTTTTTTTGTGATCGACAATAAATAGCAACAGATGCCGATCACATTCTTTCCCGCTGAAATAGGCCGATCGTGAAAGATGGCTGATCGATCGGAGCACCACTATTTATATATTATTATTTTATACTGTTGTTAATGTTGCAAGAGTAATTGATTTATATTTAGATTTATATTTTTCCTGCAATCATTCACGGATCATATTGAGGGTCAATTTAACCATATGCGTTTCAGCGTGGTTTGCTCTCGGCCAAGGTCGACATTTGAAGATTGGAAGACTTTTCACTAGAGGTTTTGTGTCTAGATTGTGCACATATATTTATTGTACACCGAAAGCACACCTGTTTTTCTAGGAGGGTGACAGCAGGTGCTGATTTGCATGCGGCATCTCACGACCACGCGAGTCGAGGTGCGACATTATTCAAAACTCCGACAAAGTTTGGACTTGAGCCCCCTTACATGTTCTGTTTCGATAAATTGTGACGCGATGCTAAGCACATCTCAATCTACTTCTACGGTGGAGATTAGTAATCATCCAGGGTCTTCATATTGATGGCCAGGCTAAGCTTGTTTGCATATTTACTGGCCTCAGAGCCCAGTCGCCTGAGGTGAGAAGCAAATTGCATTCCTGCTCACCCCCACGGTGCACACACACACAACTCACTCGCGCTCTTTCGATTCCTACCACACCTTCCACATCTTTTTTTTCTTCTTCTTCTTTCCTTCAACCTTGTTTCCCTGAACATGCTGATCAGTCATCTTGCAGCAAGCATCCTCGCCTGCCCTGGTTGCATCCGAGTAGCGATCTCATTTGGCTAACATCATCACAGTGTAATCTGGTTGCGGAGAGCAATCAGTTTACTTTGGAATTAGGCATTCTGTTGGCGGGTCCGCAGAGAGCGAAGGCTCGCAGGGTTTAAAGGATGCAAACGAAAGCATGCTCTCCAGAATACTGTCCTGCGCCTGATTGGGTGATAACAACCCACACGGGCGCCATGTGAGAGTAATGAACGGCCAATGGGAGGCCCGAATAATCAGGCAATTGGATTAAAAGACAATCACAGCGCGGTTTTTATTCTGTTGACTTTAATGGCGGGAGATGTCCAACAAAGCATGGTGGTGCAACATGTCTTTACTCCTAATATCCTAATATGGAGATCCACACTTTGTTTACTTCACCCCCCCAATCTCCTGTACGGGCCATCACTTGATCTGATCTTTGTGTGCGTTGCATTGCATATAGAATGAGGCTGATAAAGTCAAATACAGTTCCAGGAGTTCATAGGAAGCTCATGGTGTTTTTTTTGTCATTGCATAAGATGGTTTTGCATTGACAAGAATTCCGTTTAAAGAGTGTTCTGTTAATGATGCTGTAGACCTAAAAGGGCCACAACGGCAAAATTGTTCATGCAGCTCCAGTGTTGCGTTCCTGTGTGAAATTGCAGTGTAACCTAATTTAATCTAAAGCTCGAGTTCATGCCAAGGGCGAGCAAAGCTTTCATTATCACATCCAATAGTCTTGTCAACTTTGCCACGTTTTGACAGACAAGGTGATGATGAAAACAATGTGCTAGACCGTTACCGCTACGTGCTAGACAGTAACCTGATGGGTCTGATTAGTCCTCTCATTTATGGGACGTGTAGACTTTCAAAAAAAAAAAAAAGTTGCCAGGTTTTCTCTGTAGCTAGAAAATACTGTTATTTTTGGGCTTTGTCCACCAAAATATATGGTCGCAGTAGTAGAACAATTTCAGATTTGAAATGGCTGCCCTTGCTTTCCCCTCATCAAACTGAGTCCCTCTCGGGCATGGCCAAGGTTTGGACTGGCATTTTGTACTCCCCAGACAGATATTTACATTGTGTGTGCAAATAAATGGACAAACTGATGTGACAAACTGAGAAGATGAGCATACGAACTAACTGACCTTTGCATTACAGAAGACAAATGGTGGACCTATGGTGGACCTTCTATGGTGGACCTTAAGGTACAGAATGGCTGGACTGGTAGAACCAGGGAGCACTTCGTTTCTTTGGTTAGACAGTGGATACACGTTTAGAGAATTGAGGAACGGAGCATAAGAAGTCATTGACTTATCCGATTGACTAAAAAAGAAACAAACAAACAAAACTTGCCAACCAGCAAATGTTTGTTAAAACAGAGATATGCACCAAATTGAATTTGTGCAGCCTTTGGCGAGTGGCAGCCACTCTCTCTTTAGAGAGACTCTCAAATCAATCGATCGATTTCTCAGGAACGATCACTCGTCTGGGCGACCTTTAGCTCCTCAGCGACGTTGGACGGCCGCCATTGTGTGCAACAACTCAGTTGCTACCTGGCTACACTGCTTTGACATGACACGGTCTGTTCCCACCTCACAGGCAAAGTCTTGCTGTCGGCGTCAGAGACCTTCAACGACACCCATCCTGAACATAAAACTCAATTTATGAACACCACCTTCCAATCGGAACATGCTAATTAGTACTCGGGAACCAAGGTGTTTTCTTCACATGATATTTGAGAACCCCTGTCCTTGTGGGTGGCTCAACTCCCCGTATCCTGAAGTTTAGGAGTGGCTGTTCCACAGAGCCCTATAGCAGCCTCCACCCAAGCACTACAGCCCGGCCAACAAAAACATTGACCCCAGGGAGAGGTGGAGGAGAAGGGAAATGTTGAGTCAACGATAGCCCTAAAAAGTTCCCAAAGCAGAGTGGCTAGCAGGATGCCGTCACAGCTGGCTCTGCACAGTGCTAAACCCCCCTCACCCGGGAGACATAAACCTGTTGGAATGGTCACTCTTTCCACTGCCCTCCGTTTCCCCATTTCCTTTCCTCCCATTCCTGGCAGCTTTGGCATATTCACCATTGAAGGGAAAACAACCCTATGGGGATCAATGCGTGCTACATTTCCATGCAAACCTTGATGGGCTTTTTGGGAGTTTCAACAGGATTTGGCGGGACAAACATGGTTGAATACCTCCAGTGGGCTGAGAGAAGGCTACACTATGGTTCTTGGGCTTGGGGCTAAGGCTAAAAACGTGCCTCACAGTCATTTTATGATATTTTCAGGTCAAGCACACTGTCGAAACAGCGTGCCTGTGTGGGTTTTCTCCGGGTACTCCGGTTTCCTCCCACATTCCCAAAACATGCATGGCAGGTTATTGGAGCACTCTAAATTGTAGCTAGCTATGAGTGCGAGCGCGAATGGTTGTTTGTCTCTGTGTGCCCTGCGATTGGCAGGACAACTGGTTCAGGGTGTAACCCGCAGAATACCCGAAGACAGCTGGGATAGGCTCCAGCACACCCGCACATTTTAAATGGGTGGATAACCTTGGAAAAAGATAAAGGAAAAATTCTGTGTTCAACTCATTTGTACTTCAGGCGTAAATTAAAGGAACTTCTCCTATTTGGAAAATTTGGGGGTAGGGGTGGGGGTGAGGCGTGTCAGACGTAGGTTTTGACAGGATTATCAACCATGTACTCTCTAATCAATGTCAGGATTTGAAGCACAATTTAAAGGGAATATTATCTTGACATAAAAAAGCACAAAGAATCAATAAATGAAACCAACCTGATTTTTATCTGAAAATTTAGATTTTTAGATATGATCTTCCACTAGGTCTGAATTTGTCGCAAGATTTAGAGATAAAAGTCCAAATTTGTTTGGTCTGTTAAAAACTGTTGACAGAAAGTTGCACACAAAAGACAAATAAATGAACTCACAACTAAAGAAACTTACATGGACGAAGGAGAGCCAAAAGAGAAATTGGCATCGTAATCATATTAGTTCACCATTAAGAATCCAGCCGATTGTGTGAAACTGAGTGTCAATTAACCACATCTGCTGTACGGTATTAATAATGGTGTGAACAGAAAGGCGAACGGTGGGCCAAGCAGGCCTGGAGCGCGTCCTTGCGGAAGAGAGAGCCCGATGCCGGGCTTATCTGGCTCTCGGCAGCTCCAGCCAGCAATGCGGCGCACTGGATGCGCAACTGGTCAACTCATCTGCGGCTAATCACCACCCGCCTCCGCCGCAAAGCGGCCACAGACTGCGCAAGTCACCTTTCCCTTTGTTTTCTGGACGCTCCGCGAACGTGCAACAGTTACCGCGTGGGAGCTGAGATGCTTCTTTGCAGCAAACGTCAAGGGCTAATGCAATTAAGACTACAGTTACTCCGCACGAGGCTTAAGCCGCTCCCAAGTCGGAGTCGCTTTCAGTCTCTGATCTTGGGCAGAGCGGCCCGAGTGACTTGTGCTCCGTACAGAGGGTGGGAGAGCCCCTCTTTTTTACGCAATTGTTTTCCACTTCCACGAGCAAGTGTCCCTGCCGGAGGGAGGAAAAGCAGCAGAGGCTTAACACGCTCGGCAATTCAACGTGGCCAGACACAGCCCTATTAAGATTTAATGTGCCCGTGCAGCTGAAAAAATAAGCGAACAAAGAGAAGGCAGAGCCAACGTCGTGCATGGCGACAAAGCGGGAACGATAATCAGGTTTTTGGACAAGACAGCCTCAGTGAAGTCGACGCAGAGGTGCGACGTAGTGGAGAGTCGGTGTGATGCGAGGAGTTTTCTGCTCACCATAGACCTTTCGGACCCTTCACAACATCTCCGCTTCACGTCAATTAGCCAGCTCACTGGCCCTTGTGTAACTTTACCAATCCAGCCATCCATACATCCATTCAACCAACCAAACAACCATTCCCACTGACATACATCGGGACAATTTAGAACAGGGACATACAGTATAACTTTATTTTGGTACTGCTGTATATCCGTAGCTACAAAACACTCTGACTAATAAAAACTCAAACTAAAATGCAGCATTGGAAAAAAGAATAATTTCAAAAATGCCCTAAAACTTTATTAAAACCAACAGAATAAAAAATACTGTATATATCTTAAAAAAATTAATGAATCCCAAACTACATCAGAAACACACGGCCAAACGAATGCCGGCTCTCGCGTTGCGTTTTTCATCCCAATAAATCCAGTTGATAGCAAAGGCTGATTCGTGAGAGGCTGTTATCCACATGCTATGTGAAGGAGGTCAAGTGAAGCCTCAGGGGCCGTAAACGATGCCTCATCTAAACTGCAACGTGAATGCGCGCAGGTGCTGCTACTATGTGGCATGTGTGCATGACTGAGCGCTCCGAGCGGATGGCTGACTGACCAAGCAGATACAGGAGTGAGTGTGTGTGTTCGGGAGGGATGGGGGTGGGGGTGTGGGGGGGTGATGGTGATGAGGCAAAGGTAAAGAGTCATCGCCGTTTGGCTTGAGCGTCAAATCTCTCCGTTCTCACTGTGATTGTTTTTCAACGGGAAATGCAGCCCTCGTCTGACAAAGGCCGATAAATACTTTATACAGTGCATAATGTGTGCAGTGTGCGGCACAGGGTAGAGGTAGAGAGAGAGAGAGAGAGAGAGAGAGAGAGAGAGAGAGAGAGAGAGAGAGAGAGAGAGAGAGAGAGAGAGAGAGAGAGAGAGAGAGGCATTCTCATGAGGGCATATGCTTTGAATTCCTAATGACACTCCTGTTAATGTTACTGGCACAGGCGCACTGAGAGCCAAAGCCGGCGACTTGAAAGCTCCCCTCGCCTTTTCACACGGAACAGGCACGGCACACGCGAGCACAGTCGAGACAGGACGCCGGCCCAAATGGCATGCCAGAAGTGAGCCATTCTCTCCCCGACCGACCACCTCTCGCCTTGTCAAATCCTTGTAATGAGCGCGCCGCCCCTTTGTACTGGGATGCCGCAAGACGCTGCCGCACACACACACTCAAAAAAAAAAAAACAGCGGAACTCAGCTCTGAGCTGGACTAATCAGGTCTTGCTCTTGTCACTTACTCGTCTTGTGTGAGCCATTTTGAAGCAAATATAGCCCTGGCACAGTCTTCTTGGCGCTCGCATAGTAGATGTTGGATCAATGCAGAAAGTTACAGAGTACAGCTAATGGGATCCTGTTGGAAACTGTTAAAAAACACAGGCCGGCTGCCAGCGCGCTGCTCATAGTCAGGGGATGCTACTAAATGTTTCCATGTGGCTGACCCAAAGACTTGATGTAAATGCATTCAAACGGGAGGACAGCATGCATTACAGCTTTCAGGAACGTTCACCCCGCTCGCCGTCAGATCGCATATTACAAATGCCGCCGCACAGTTTCCATCACATTACCTCGGCGCTCCGCATTTCGCCCAGGATGTTATTGTTTGGCGCGTTAGCATTGCATTCTCTCATAAATCCGAGATGCGCTTTATTGAAGCCGAGTGCAAATGTCTACGGGGAAGAAGGGGGAGAAAAAAAAAAAAAAACGACATCATATAAATCCATACGAGGCCCAGTTATCTCTCTCTGCTTCTCCGTCGCACCCTTTTCTGATTGATTCCTTTATCTGGAGGAAGCAGAAGACATGCTCTGTTTGCTGGCCCAGTGGCTGCCAGGAAAACAGAGAAAGACACTTATTAAAAAGGTCATCTCGCAGAGGGTTAAAATAGCCGGGCGCGGATCTCTCAAGAGAGCGGGGAGGGAAGGAGGGGCTAAGGACACAAGGAAAGGTGTTGCTCGGGGGAGCCGCGGCCGTCATGAAAGAATGGCCGTCGACTGCGCGTTTATGTGCCATTCAAACGCCTTCACTTGTGCGGCGAAAAGCGCATTTGGAATGAAACTTTTTCGCCCCAAAATCTCTGACTCCTCTTTACAAGTAAACAAGGAGCACGGAGAAGTGCGGTTGCTCGCCTCATCACCATTTCACTTCCTCTGCTGAGAGACAAAGAAATGGTGAAGTGTTGTTCTGGCGAGACCTGCGGAAAAAAAAAAGCTTCTGGCCTCCCGTCTCTTGGCCGAGGCGGCCTAAAGCCCTGTCGGCAGGATGCTGATCCCCGCATGGAAACCTGATCCGCAGCCATCCTGGAGCCGCAGGGGCCACCCCGCCTCCCTTCGCTTCGCCTCCCTTTGGAGCCCCTGCAGTTGAAGGGGTGCTCTGGTTGGAGGGAAGGCGCGGGGGTGGGGGGGGGGGAGGTGACATTCCTGTAGTCCTACCCCGGCCGGCCTCAACTCTCCAGAGAAGCATTCTTGCAGCCATGCCCATAGCCTTCACTCGGGATCTCCGGGGGAGCATTCCTGAAGCCCTGCCCCGGCCCGGCGGAGGCTCCCGGGGGACGCATTCCTGCAGCACTCGCTCTCCTTCTTCTCCCCCCCCCCTCCTTTCTGTCTCTCCCTCCCCCCACGTCGCCTCTCGCCTTCCTCCGCAGTCC
Organism: Hippocampus kuda; assembly: GCA_901007745.1. Classification (NCBI taxonomy): domain Eukaryota; kingdom Metazoa; phylum Chordata; class Actinopteri; order Syngnathiformes; family Syngnathidae; genus Hippocampus; species Hippocampus kuda. The sequence continues at coordinate 24,326 of CAAKHF010007140.1, forward strand.
AGCATTAGTGCGATCGATAGCGCCGATTGCATCTGGGACAGAAGGCAATCCATACCCATGCGCTCCCTTAGCGCACTGCAGTGGTCACGGCTTAAGTGCACGGAAAGGTGTTATACCTCCACCAGACGGGGGTGTGGGGGGCTGGCGGGGT
>CAAKHF010007140.1:24496-26996 GCA_901007745.1 Hippocampus kuda
CCGGGTGGGAGGGGGGTAGACAATGGTCGCCATTGATCCTGGTGACATGGAACATCTTTTTACTTCTTTCTGTCTGTCTTGGGTGTGGTCCACATGCGCTTTTGACTTCTGTCGGAGTTTTCCGTCAGACTCCATGACCTGCTATGCAGTGCGCTTCTATATAAGCATGACTCGCCTCTTATACGTCACAGAAACTCTACCGATCGTCTGTTATCGAAATTTAGCAGAACGGGGTGCTGCTTGTGGTCAGATAATGCACAGCAGAGCATTAGTAGCACGTGTCTGCTGAGCACAAGCTCTCCTTTTTCGAACCAAGAACTTCAACTCTTGGTCTTTCCCATTGTTCCGTTAGATAGAAAACCACGCCATGATGACAGACAGATAGTGGCACGGAAATTTACCACAACAGGCTGCCACGTAAGATCAGAGAATGGACTCGTCTTGGTGAAACAGCATGTGGTTCCTCACCCCAAAAATATTCCTTTACGCTCTGTTCCAAGTCACTAACGATGTATGCCTGTCAACGTTGAATATAAACCGGACGGCCGCTCCCGTGTTAATAGTCTGAAGACTTTATACAAGCTCTCCTCTTCCTTGCTCGGAATGAACGACAAATACAACTCTTGGTATTTTCCAGTGGTTGGTTCAAGAATATCGAAAAAAAAAAAAAAAAAAGGAAGACATTCGAAAAAGAATGTCATGGAATGCATCAGAAGCGGCTGCGACACGCAAAGCAAGAAGCAGCATGTGGCTCATCATCCCGGGTTATTTTTGAACACCGACTGTAAACAAGTGTAGGTTAGTCACCATCAGCTGCCATGTTTGTCAGAAGACCTCGACTGTACTCCGTGCAATCTCTCTTCTCTCAAGACCGGACAGCGGCTCACGTTTTAGTCCTTTTCATTGAAGCAGTTTTAAACCCTTAAAGTTCATCTGTCCAAACAAATCGCTGATGCACGTCGTCAGCTGAGTACATGTGTGAACATGTTATACGTCTTTTAAAAGCTGAGTTTCTGGAGATTTGAATGGTACAATTGAACCGGAACTTGGGGAGACCTCAAGCTTTGATCCTGTAGTGTTTTCAAGTCATAAATCAACATTCTAAATCCATTTTCAAGGCAGATTTTGTGAAAAGAAATTAGACGGACATAAGATTCGCCTTTTTCTTTTCTGTTTTCGAACATCCATAGTTCGGTGACAGGAGCACTTATACAAATTCTTATTGTATCATGATAAAATTTTGAAAGTTTTCAAAAAGAGACCAAAACTATGCTGATATTCCAAATGGTTCAAGAACAGCTACAAATTTACTTTGGGTGCACCTTTCCACAGGCGTTTTTGGCAAAGTAGCCCTCGGTTTAATCGACATGAAATGTAGTGGATTGTTTAATATTTTTGTTCCAAACATACGCCTGTACAAATAAATGCACCCCCCCCCATCCCCGCCCTACCGACTGTTGAGTAAACAAATGCAATATGACAGTCACATTCATTTCAAGTAAATGTCACACCCTCCGAAAGCAAAAATATGCCAGTTTTCTTCCCAAACAGAAAAGGTTTGAAATAGTCAAACTGGATTTTTGTTTTTTAGCAGGTGCTGCTTCTTGATTAGAAAATGTCTCTAATAAAGCATCCATCTGTGAGTGGAGGCTGGATGTAAGGCAGATTAATTGGTCATGGATGTCTACATAATGCCACAAAGGAAATCTTCTCCCATTTTTGGGAGTGTACACAAACAGATAGACGCTCGCGCATACACACACACACACACACACACACACACACACACACACACACACACACACACACACACAGACACACGCACACACTGAGCAGTACTTAGTATGCCATCTCCAAGTTTCTTTTCTCCCACTGCGTTTGAATACTAATAGAGTGTTTCTGCACAATCACAATGCCCTAATGGCAATTAGAATCTTTTGTTTGCTTTCCACAGGGGCTCTTATCTAAACTCTGTTTTTTTCCCCCCCTATCAGCATTGAGCAATTAAGAGTTATTTGCCCATAAGATTGACATTTATAGAAGCCCGGCTTCAATTATATGAGGACTATGGCTGAGTCAGTCGTGACCACAAAGTACAACCAGCGCTCGACATAAAAGCTTCCAATCAAACATCACACTCACACAACACCGCCGACTATTTCCCGACTATTACGCCACAAAATAAGTCTAATTACAGCAAAGAGAATTTTAATTCCAGCCCCCGCCGCCTCTTAAATCATGCCCTTTGTGTCTTGATGTTCCCAAACAGACAAATCAAGAGTGAGACGGGTGAAATTGGATTAGAAGGGCCAGCCGTGTTAAAGACGTTTCTGCCACTTCAGGCTTGACGTTGCTTTGATACATTTCATGACATTTTGACACCACATTTCCAAAAACTTACATGTTAGCTTTACTGAAGACTCCAAATGTTCCATCGGTTTAAACGGTCGTTTGTCTATGTCTAAGGGCCCTGCCATTAAGTGGCGACCAGTCCAGGGTG
>CAAKHF010007140.1:31996-45907 GCA_901007745.1 Hippocampus kuda
CTTCATGGGCAAATTATTTCACATTGATACTTGAAAGCATGATGTCGTGACAAGACATAAAAAGAGAGTGAGTTCCGGGCTGGCCCAAGAGTCATTATAGACAGCTAAAATGCTCACCGTGGCAATGGCAGCGATATTATTCTTGTTGTAAGCTAGTGTCGAGCATTGAAGCTGCTACTTGATGATGAATTTCTTTCATATTCTACATATTGATGCTTTAAAGTATAAAAATACATACGTAAGAAGGATACATATCCAAAATACATTGATCAACATCACTGAGTATTTAAATGCGCGACAAATTTCATACAAGTGCCTGCCATAACTTTAGGCAGGATTGTTAGCTCCAATGCTCGTGCTAACGCAACGTAAGAGATGATCAAGCCGGTTCACGAATGAGGATAGACCACCACAGAAGGCAATCCAGCTGCGCTAACGCATTAATAGTCGCTAATTTAACTTTTTTTCCGTTGCGAAAATTGGCTTTCCAGCACTTTACAACAAAGAGATAAAAACAGGGTTTACAGAACTGATGTTCCATCCCACCCCCCAATTTAAAGCTATAAGGAAACACAACTTGGCAACTTGTTTTGAAACTTGCTTGCTACGTATTTGGTTTGGTTTAATTATTGCCATAAATGTCAATAATTTACGTTTCAGTTAAAAAAAATAAAAAATACAAGTTGTGTTTTTGTTGTAAGGTGCAGGCACAACACATGACTCTGAAGTGCATGAGGTAGCTCGGGTGGTCCAGAAGTTCTCTTTATATCAAGGTAACATGCTTTTAAAGCTGTTTTAACATCAGATGTTAAAACACACCAGCTGTGGGGCATTTTCACCTCAAAATTAGAAGGCACCAGAACAAATCACAAATGCGTACGTGGACAAAACAAATTCAACCACAGTAAACCAAAACCATGAACCTCCTTCAGAAAGAATGAAACAGCCAATGAAAAAATGTAAAGTGTGCTTAAAAACTAAGTAATAATTTTTGTTTTGCTCTAGCTATCCCATAATAAGAATCTAGACTAAAGGGTGATTTCCGATGCCACGATAGATGCAACATGTTGGAGGTAGCAGGGGCAGATGGGACATCTGCGGGGGAGGGGTTTAGGGAGAAGAGGGGAGGGGCAGGATGGGGGCTAGCGTTGGGAGCACTTGACACAGCAAGGTCACGTCCAAGCTTGGGATTAAAGAGCCACGTCAATACTTGAGGTTCCTGCGCCCGTGGGCCTTTACAGTAATCCATCAGATCAGGACATCTCTGCGGGCCGGACAGCAGATCAATAGTGCCGCCCGCACGCGCTGACTGACGCTCGCCCGGACATGAGAGGCAAGCAGCGTTGGGTTCTACAAAAATGTTCTTAATGAACTCGCCAAGGTGCAAAGGGAGAGAAGGAAGCCATATCGAACGCTGATCCAGATTCTGATAAACCCAAAGTCAGATGATCGTCACGCCCAGTGAGAAATTATTCATGAGGGTGGGGGAAGAATGAAGACTGGATGGAAGGAATTCAGAGTGAGTTACGGTAGTCCTGACTGAAGTTTCTTGATCTACTCTCTCTTTCTTTCTCTTAACATTCTGAGCTTTGATTTTGATCACGCCGTTGTCAAGAACAGAAAAAATGCAGACCCGAGACGGTGAATAATCTGTAAATTGGCTGTCTTTGAGAAACAAAGTACTTGCACTGCTTCATGTTACCTTCTCAAGTCATGAGTAATCAAGAAACCCACACAATCAGAATTATACGTAATCCATCCATCCATCCATTTTCAGATCCGCGTATCCTCACAAGGGTCGCGGGGCGTGCTGGAGCCTATCCCAGCTGTCTTCTGGCAGTCGGCGGGGGACACCCTGAACTGGTTGCCAGCCAATCACACTCACACCTAGGGGCAATTTTGAGTATTCCATTCTCCTGCCAAACATGTTTTGGAATGTGGGAGGAAATTGGAGTACCCGAAGAAAACCCACGCAAGCACAGGGAGAACATGCAAACTGCACACAGGAAGGCTGGAGCCGGAATCGAACCCTGCACCACTGCACTGGGAGGCCGACGCCAGAACCAGTCGACCACCGGGCAGCCATTATACTAAGTCCATTTAGGGCGTACTCGAACTGTACTTAAGCTCACCTGACAAATAAAAGTCTGATTTGTTCAGCTCATGAGAGTCCTCTGGCGATGTACTTTTGCCAGTTATTCATCATAATGCCACCAAACTGAGCAACCAAAGATAACACATGGGTAAAAAGAGTCAAGGTCAAATGTGATATAAATCTCTTTTACCGCTCAACCGCTTTGCACAACAGAAACACAAAGATCTACACAAGCATGGACCTGCCAATGTAGAGTAACATTTTTTTGGCTGGCCAATACGTTCAAACGCAATTGCAAGTACGTTCGAACTCATTTGAGAGTACGTCGTAACGTGTCACATGTCCTATGATTAATGTGATCACTCCTCTCGCCAGATAAGAATGACAAGCATATAATAAGAATAACAGAATTAAACATGACTAGAAAATAATGCAAGGACCAGGCCCAATCCAGCATCGTTCAAGCACGCATTGCCCATTCTCAGGGTTTCTTTGTCTCACCACCTCAATTAATCTCATCACCACTGTAATATTTCCCTTTTATATTCTTGCAACCTCCTCCTCCCCCTTTCACCACCTGTCTCAGTGTGGGCAGAGCACCGTAGGGGGGGAAGAAGGGGGTGCAAGTACAGTGGGAGCCCCTGCTATGGGCCACAGGTCCCTGGTGGAGCTAATGGAGCGCAGAGGAGAATATCAGTTAAAGGCTTATAAATATTTAAGTGCAGAAATATTCAATAATATAAAGGGTGGGGGGAGCCAGGGGGACTCTTGGAGGCGTAGGATGAAAGTTGTGGCGTGATAAATGTCACCAGAAGAGAAAAACAGAACCCATCAAATGATATATGTCTTCTGTTCATGGGGAAGCACTCAGAGATATACCTTCTAAGAGAACATTTTAAAATCACATTCTTAGCAATGAAATGCACGTGTAGCACTTCTCCCTGACTTATTGGACACGAACATACGGTGGCATTTTTGCCAAAGAGAAAGATAATTGTTTGAAAACTGCGCAAGCAAAACCAATGTATTCAGTGCAAGATGGCCGCTGGCTTCACTTCTCACTATGGCAAGTAAGCTGGATCGTTAGTCCGTCCTATACAAGTCAGTGATTGAAACCAGTCAAGGAATCCGGCATTGCCAAAGGCAAACAAATCCCGATATGTGAAGTTATGTAGATTGCAGCTAATAGCTAAGAGGCTAACGGAAGGCCGAAAGATGTCTTAAACAACTTCAGTGAAATGTGACAACAAAACAAAAAGTCAAAGAAATCGCAGAGGGTTTCAACTCATCTTGCCCGTGGATAAAGCGAGGCTCCGTCAGGGCTTTCAAGATTCTTTGTGCACCCGTTGGAAACATAATTACCCGCTCAAGCGCCTCTCCTTATTTCCCCATCACTTCCCAGAGATCATGATCCTGTGATGCCCCACCCTAGCTTCCTCATCACCCCCCCATGCAAAACCACCCCCAAGTTCAAATTAAGAATTTATTTTAACCAGCGAGCGGCTTCTGTCGACACATGTCGGCGTGCCTGATCAAAGGTGAGCACGCAGCTTTATCAGAGTGGGGGTGGTTGGGATTGTATAGGGAGGGCTGTCAGGAAGAGGAGGACATTAAGATTGAATAACCTTCACACGCTTGGCAGCACCTCATTACTTAAATATCGAAAAACTTTGGTACACCCCCACATAGTACCTGATTGGTAGGTCACACTTCCTAGCGCCACGCATTGTTAACCAGCGTTAATAATTGAGAATTTAATGCATACATTCAGTTTTCAATGTTAGCTTTCTTTTGCTTATTTATATTTAAAAAAATGAGCTCGAAGCCCTCACAGCCACTTCTTTTTTTTCAATAATGGCAAATCCTTGAAATTATCCTAAAACTCATTTGCCGACATGCACCACGAATGTGAGGCGGCGGAGGCAAGAAAGTCCGAGACTTCGCTCAAAATGGCTGCTTGAAAACAAAATGGTTGACTTCCTGAGGATTTGTTGTGCGTCCAATCATGAGAGGCATTGGTGAAACTGGTGTTGGGGGCTAATATTTGAGTCATTTTCCAAGAAGCCGCAACTGAGTGGGTTTTGTGTGAGACCCTTAAGACAAGAGTGAATGAAAATCATGAGAAACACCATTTCAACGTTGCCTCTCTTTCCTGTCTGACGGGTCGGCAGAAAGAGCGTTGAGCCCTGCTGTGAGTGGAATGGAGCACCAAATCCCCCACCAAAAAAAAAAAATGGAGGTGAAGAACAGAGAATCATCATTTGGTAAAGCGGAGAAGAACAAGTTGTCATCTGCCACTGCTGAACCGAGGTGAGCCCCACCATAGCGTCGACCCAACGCCACCGGGCCACTTTTAAGACACGTGTTTCCAGAAATGAAGAGAACTGAAATAGACATGCGCAGTATACAAGGGCAGAAAGAGTGTCGGACATGTTCTTATAATTACACACAGGCAGCAGCAGCATCTTAAGCCTTGCTCACCATGCTACCAAAAAGCCTCATTAAAGCTCAGCTTTGTCGCTACGCACCGCATTATGCCGTCTTTCTGTCTTTTGTTAGCGTTTGGCTCAGCGTCCTGTCACACATGAATGTGAAACAGGAAGCAGGGGCCTGGAGACTACTCATGGGGGTCTTTTTAGAGATAGCTCTGATTAAGCGTGAAACTTGTCGGGGGGTCATGATGGATATTGTGTCCGCATCCATCAAATGTGGCAACCTGGGCTGTCCAAGGACTATAAAGGGCCATGCTTGAAAAAAATAAAAAATAAAAAAATAACGGGGAGAAAAGTTGGAACATTGCAAAAATGGCGTACCAACATTAGGACAAAGATGCATTTGAGGATAAAGTTTGAATATTAGGATAGTAATAAAACAATATTCATGGGATGAGAGTCAATTCAAAATACTGATGGGGAAAAAAGTTAGAATAATAAGCAGAAAAAAAATACATATTTCATATGAAGACATGTTCGTAAGTAGAGGTACCACTATATTATGAGAATAAGAGGGATATTAAAAGTCCAAATGAGCAACAGTTGTTAGGACATCACGCGTCATCGACACTTCTCTTGACCGCAAAACTATTCACAAGTCAAATGAGGAAAAGTGGGAAATTAATTTGCACATTTCTCCGCAGGCAGATATCGATCACGCAGCGGCCCGTCTCCCGCTCGCTCAGACGCATGTATCTGAGGGGGTCCTCGCAATCGGGCACAATGACGGGAGGCCTCCACAAGTCGGGGTTACGGTGGACTGAGCGACAATTCATAACATACAACCGCCCGCTAATATCGGTCAATACAAATTAGCACAGTGGCACACAAATATTCTTCTGCTGACATTTAGGGCATTCTATTGTCAGCTTTAAAGGTCAAATCAGAAACCGTGGGAAAAATGATCATCCTCAGTGAAATTTAATGCATAACATCAGACACAAATCTTCAGTTGTGACTACTTTCCCACGTTTCAAAATATCATCGATAAGAATGCTCACGTGTAATAAGGAGAAAAAGTTTTCTGCAATTGCCGAATGCTGACTTTTGACTGTATTATCGATGGACCAGCCAGGGCACCACACATATTGCTATAGTGCGAGCATTAACGTTATCGATACTGATTCAGAGTTGAACTGACTACTCCAATACCGACAAATTTAAGTGTCCTTGATTAAATGTTGGAATGATGTTGATAGTATATCTCCCCTATATGGTAGTTTACCATATACTGCATGGGAGACTAGCCAGGATGACACTCGTGTTACATTACTGCTAGTGTCAATGCTAATATTACTGTTCAGAGTTTAATACAACACTTCAAATTTTGACAAATGTCTTCCTATGTAGCAGTTGAGTGATAATGAAAGCGAAATCAATCAATTTCCGCACCAGATAGTGCAAGTAAACACTAGTTGTGCTTTCACTCAAAAGAAATAACATTGTGGTTGTGTACAACAATTTCTTGTTTTAACGCCAAAATAACGGCATCACAATCATGTTGATGGTAGCTTCTTGTCTCTTTAATTTGCCAAACCTAACTTACTCACAATCGTGGTCTATAATACTGGCGAACCAGCCAGGACACTGCTCAGGCTGGGTTAGCAGTGGTGCCACTGCTAATGCTACTGTCAGGAGTTATGTACAGCACATTGCAATGACGTTTATGAACTGATCATTAGCACTGTTTTCACAGTTTCTAACAGATGTCTTTGTCAATTCAATTTCCTTTAAGTCAGACTTTAGCTGCTGGGCAAATGCTAAATTAGCTAAATGTTACTCCTCTTTTGAGTCGGCTTTTAATTTCAACTCATAAATGCTGAGCTGCCACATGGTAGAGGTGAGACAGGAAAAATGCTCCACAATAGCATGGCTACCTGGAAGGTCCCCATCTTGTAGGGCCAAACCATCCATATTACCTTGAAAATAGCTACTTCTGAGACTTAACCTTTAGCAGAGACAAATGAAGTGGAAATATCCAGTGTGGTGCATTGGGGGGCAGCCTTCATTCATAGGGGAACTTTGGGTTGGGTGGGGGTGGTAGGGTTCCAATCTTAACCTGACCTGAATTGCCGCGAGGGTCCTGGAGGGCCAGAGTTAATGCCGTGCTTGGAGACGGGACGCATTCATCTACATACGACACGGTGGTGGGAACCAAAGTCAAACACAGGCACGAGGACCACTTTAAACAACTCCATGCGTGTGTTTTCTCTCTGCTACCGTGCAATCAACTCACTGAAAGTGTCAGGGATTGAAGTCACAATCTCACGGGAAAAATGTGTGTGTGTATATATATATATATATATATATATATATATATATATATATATATGCATGCACATTTCATATATTGCTACAGCAGGAAGACAAAACTCGCAGAATACAATATTAGTCATTAATAAAATCAGAATATTCCATGAAGTCATAATCACGAATCATAATCAGTTCTGATATTACAAGATATTTCACCTCCTATCATAATACAATGAGAAAAATATTCAACTTTCACAGGAAGCAAAGTCTTAATTTTATGACCAAAACACACAAAAAAAACCCTTCCAGAATAAAATTGCACGATTGCAACGATGAAGAAAAAACAAACCTATATTCAGGTGCTAAATGAGGAGAAAACAAAATCAAAACGGTAGTGGAATGAAACCACAAGAAAAAAAAATCTCACATTTTCAAGCGTGAAGTCTAAGACAGAGTCAAATATTATATCAAATATGACGAGAAAAATAAAATCTTATGAGAACAACAACCATATCATAAGAAATAAAAGAAACACTTAAAATCTTACCGGAAGAAAATGTTTGTTATGAATAAAACAATATTTTCAGAGATAAATTCACATTAAAAAAATAAGTTCCTACATTAGGAGGACAAAACAAAATTGGTATAAGAATAAAGTCATGTAATTACCGGTGTATGAAAATAACCCCCGAAATCGACTTTTTTTTAAATTAATTATTTCATCAAATGGTTGCACTTCACAGATACATTTTTTAAAGTAAAAAATGTAACTGGATGAAATAAATAACACATATATAGAGTAAATTCACCTCCATTTCTTCAGCGTAATAGAAAGTACAAATAAAAAAGATTTTACACGAATCACAAGAGTGAAGCCGTCGTTTTATGAGAATAACACACTCGGCAGCAATGCAGGTTACTCAATAAAAACCCTCAACAACAGGAAACGCATAACCTTCTGAACCCAAGACACACACACACACACACACACACACACACGATCCACCTTCCAGACGAAAATGATGAAATATGAAATGGAGCATTACCGCTTGGAATGGCGGTGTGCCCGGGACTGTGCGGCTGAAGCTCCTCTGTCACATTGTCTTCTACTGCCACAAACACAGAAAGAGAGAGAGGAGGGGGGAAAGGGGGGAGTCGGAGAAAGATATGGTTAATAGTGGAAAAACAACTTTGAGATTTCCCTCTCTTTTTTTTTTTTTTTAAATTTATTACTGAAAAAGAAGTGGCGAAGGGGGGAAAAAACTGCCGGGATATTTGGCCTGCTTTCCGCAGCTCAACCTGAGACTTGGAGTCCTCGCGAGGCTTAGGGGTGAGTTTTATTGGCAACGAGGCAAAGAGCCACCATGTAAGTAGCCACCATGAATAAAGGACGCGGCCGGTGAAACGTCGCCCACACACGGATGAGTGACTTTGCTAAGAAGGTGCATCAGACGCCAACGACTTGAAGGAATGCTGACTTGCCAAAGAACAAGCAGGAGTCTCTGTGAAGCGCCTTTTCCCTCTTTTAGGCACGCCACGCAGAATAGTTGATCAGCACTCATTCGAACGATGGTCTCTAATTAACGGCCCGGGGGCCATTTGCGGCACGCAGGATGATATTTTGCGGCCCCTCACTTGATATCAGAGTAGTTTACTTACACTTACGAGGTGTTACTCTTTTGTTGCGGGTATCGTGCTGTGCCCACCCCAGAGAAATGAAACTTCAAAATGAAAGGTTTGAATAAAAATTACAAGCTATTTTTGCAAGGACATGATTGTTTGGATATGATACCTTTCCATTCAATGACCTTCCATTCTCAGTTAACGTTCATAATTCCCTTCAAGATTTCCAGGCTTAAACATTCCCAAAATTCCCACGGAAATTTACCAGAATTGTTCATGGCAGTTACTCTCTGGGCACCCCCACATCCGTAAGGGGAAAATTTGGATACCTGTGAGTGACCTACCATTTTCACATGGATGCCGTTTTCTTTAAAGCCTTGATGCTCTGCAACAATTTATTCATATTCATCGCATATTTCAACTATAAATTTACAGTACAGTACAGGGAAGTTTGTGAATGCAAACTCGAAAAAAAAGAAAAAAAAGGGACAAATCCAAGGGGGAAAAACCATTTGGAATTGTGAGGAATGCCGAGATTTTTATGTTATAGTGCTTTTTAGATATGATTTGAAATGATCGCTTTATGAAAATTGCCATTGGCGGCACGAATAAGCGCATGAGATAGAAGGAGACTATAAAATATTACACAACGGTAAAGAAAATGGCAGGATCTAGAAAATAAAATACAGCAAAATGTTGCTTTTGACTTCAAATTGTTCCTGCTTGTATTCTGAGTGTGTTGGCAAGGTTCTGGCTAAGTGTGCATTATATTTCAGGAAAGCCTGACTGTGGATGACGTTAGAAACAATGACTTCACCGGTAAAGATGGGGTTACGAGCATGCAAATTAGCTCACACATGTGCTCAGGCCACCCCCCTGAAAAATTTCTGGCTACGCCTCTGCCTAGACCACAGCAACTCGCCCCACTCTTCGACGACAGCGGCGACTCCGAGAAACGAACAGCTTGCGCTTACTCAAAAGGCATCCAGGTAAGCTTTCACGTCAGAGGCTGTGTGAGGTTTCCAAGCGGTGTGTCAAGTACGAGGAGTGAAATGGATTTGAACAGTGGGAAGAGAACAAAAGAGTCTCCCACCTGCTCCGTGTAAAATGAAGGTCTCGCTGAGGCCTTCTTAACGCCTCTGCGTTCCAACCGTGAAGTCGAATTGCATTCTCCATTTTGTGTTTTCCAGCCTTTCATTTGCGACGGCATGGAGGGGGGGGGGGGGGGAGTGTGACAGGACCTCCTGGCAGGGGAGCACGCCATTGACTGCCGAGGCAGGAAGTGCAGCACTTTTAAAAGCACGCAAAATATCCTGTACTTTGCATAATTAAGACGAGAGCCTATGGCGACAGAAGCCTTTCGCCTTGGGGGTGCGCGAGTCAAATGGGAGCGTGGAGTGGAACTGCCGTGAAAAAAAAACAAAGAGAAAAAGTTTGGCTGTCACAAAGGAGAATTATAGTCATGCTGAAAAGAAAAAAAAAAGGATACAGTATAATAAGAGGGCATGGTCATCATGTTCAAAACAGGAAGGCGTAATGCTACCAGAGGAAAAAAAATGCAATTTTACAGAATAAAAGTTAAATAAAATTGAAATATAATGAGGAAAGAGTTGCAGCATGTTAAGAAAAAAAAAGACATTTTACAAGGGTGAATTCGTGAAATTATGAGGATAAATCTGTAAAACTATCAAGGGGAAAAAAGTCACAATTTTGCACATCTGAAGCCAGAACGTATGACAGTAAAGTCCAAATATTGCAACTCTATGGCAATATATTAAAAAAAAATCTTTTTAACAAAAATATATATTTTTTAAACTATCACCTAATTAGTTGGTTACACTACCGTAATCGCTCAAATCCAAGTTGTAATTTTACGAGGTAAAATGAGACATTTTTGTTTGGCGAAGAATTGAATTGAATTGAATACAACTTTATTGTCAAATGTGCTGTACGTATGTGTAACATACGACATACAGAATGCCACATTACTTTGACGAAATGCCATTTTTATTTCTCACGTATTTACTGCTTTTCCAGCACTTTCCCTTCCAGTGCATCCCAAACACTCCTTTTTTATCATCCAGCCAAATACATTTTTTGTTGTTGACCTTTTTAAAGGATTGCCAATGATCACTCCTCTGATTGTACATCTCGCCCATCGCCACGTATGCCAAACAAATCACGGTGCTGGCAATTAATTAGCGCCGTCATTTAATGCAAAGAGGCACGGTCAGATACCGTGGAGGGACGTCCCTCAGCGCCGCCGCTGAAGACGGAGTCAGCCAAGGCGCTCCTACTGGAGCAGGCCTCGGTGACTGACGCCCCGAGAGTTTAATGAGTTTCTCCAACGTCGTCGAGCTCCTCGTGCATCAGATCATTTAAATAGGGCCAGGGATGAGTGTGAGTGTGTGTGTGTGTGTGGGGGGGGGGGGGTTCTCCTCATAAATCCCCCGTGGTTCCATCAGAGATGGGTGGCAGGGTTTCTCTTTTTGTTTTGATTACCATCCCGGTTGGTGAGATGAAGGAGTTCAGGCAGAAAATGTTCTTTTATGGTACCATAAGAAGCCGTGGCGGTCGAGAGATGATTTATCGCCCGCTGTAAGCGTATGAAAAGTTTTGTCATTGGGACAAGTTGGAGAAGAGTTCACATTCATGTCTCTCAACCACCCGGTCTCATCACGGAAATATTTGGAGGGATAAATGCGATACCTGGCTTGGGTTTCTTCGTGTGGGATGCTCATATGCAAATTATACGGGGTGGGAATCACACTAAAAGTTCATTTTATCCTAAATTTAAAAAAAAAAAACTTGGCCTTCCATGTACCAACATAATGACCAACATTAATATACATTAGCTTTGTCGGCCAAAATGTTCACCAAAATATCAGGCAGAGGTTTTATTTAATATTGTTGTAAGCCACCGTAACAATTCTGCACTTGAATATCTGTAAAAAATAAAAAGTTCTTCGATTAATTGCATGGCGTGTACATGGGGAAAACACGCCAATAGACCAGTCGATGTACTGGGGCGGAAAACCACGTAGGATACACATCACCAAGGAAGAATGCATAGAAAAAAAGGGGAGTCATGTGACATTATCAAGTCACAAATGGTAATTCAGCGAATGACGTTTACCACTGGCTAAGCATTATGCAGCTTAGTCCAAATGTGTGTGAGTGTGTGTGTTTCTTTTTTACAGTGATATTCCATCCAGCTGGATTGATAATAAATAATTAAGTGTATTGCCATTTTAAGGTTTTGTCCCACCGCAAAAACTATGAATACTTTTAACTAGAACCCGCCTGCTTAATCGGCCAGCTAATTTAATCAGCCCATGTATCCATCCATCCATCCATCTTCCGATCCGCTTATTCTCACAAGGGTCACGGGGGATGCTGGAGCCCATCCCAGCCATCTTTGAGCAGTAGGCGGGGGACACCCTGAACCGCTTGCCAGCCAATCACAGGGCACACAGAGACGAACAACCATCCAAGCTCACAGTCATACCTTGGTACAATTTGGAGTGTTCAATCAGCCTGCCACGCATGTTTTTGGAATGTGGGAGGAAACCGGAGTACCTAGAGAAAACCCACGCAAGCCCAAGGAGAACATGCAAACTCCACACACAGGGAGGCCAGAGCTGGAAACGAACCCGGTACCTCTGTGAGGTCGACGCACTAACCACTGGTTAATCGGTTTTCAGAGTTTTATTTTGCCAAATATCGGAATCGGTAAGTCCATCAGTTGGGCCCTAGGTTGAACACTATGAATGACCTGCAATAATTTGTGCAATGATCTTTTCAATTTTTCAGCCCAAGAACAGAATGTGCGTTTCCCCATTCAGTTCCTCTTGCATGTCAGGTAGCAATTTGTGGTCAACCAATCGGCAGGCTGCAAACTGTCTAGCTTCAGGATGCCAGAAAGTGATTAGAATATGATTTTGAAGAAGAGGGGAACGAGGAATAAAACCAAACCTTTTGGGGAAAAATACTCAGGCGGTAGTCCAAAATAGAAGGGTCCCAAAAAGCTGAGGAGTATACACATTTGGGCTGACTTTCAGTCCTTGGAAGTCTCTGGAAGATTATCCTGCGCTAATGTATAACGGTGTGTGTTAATATATAAATTCATGATAATATAAACTTATGAAAAGACACTTTTCAAAATATTGCTACACGCCTGTTGTTACTGTCGCTGTCAAGAAATGCAAGACTGTTGCACAACACCAACAAAAAGAAAAAGCCTCTCTTGCTCGCTAGGTTTTCCACATAAGAACAAAGCCAACTAACTTCAAGCCATTTCTTCGTCATGCCCAGTTTACTTTAAGACTCGCAAAACAGACCAGACTGAAATATTATACATTCAAACACCAAAATGTTCACCCATAGTACATGATGTCACAAAATCAACGTCCACTAGCTTAATGCTATAGTGCGTTATATACTATAGCATTATAGTATATAATCCCATCGTTTTAAGCAAACAACTAAATAAGCCCTGTATTCCCCCCCCCAGTACAACGCATTATAGTATATAATGCTATAGTATATTATATATATATATATAGTATATATATAATAGTATATATATATAGTGCGAAACGCGATTGACAGGCTAACGCAATTGAGCAGGGATGGAGGGGCCGCAAGTTTTCCACCAGCGCTGCAGGTTCGGTTGTTCCAAAATGGACAAAATTTGTGCTCTCATATATTTGATTTTTCATTGTATCATTGTAAATGATCGACTATCCTAACCCAAAAACAAAGCGTTTTAAGCAAACAACTAAATAAGCCCTGTATTCCCCCTCCCCCAGTACAACGCACACAAATCTCTTTGCAAAAATCAACTCACTCAAAATTTTAATATTATTGGGGTACAGTACAATGGAGACAACCATCACATGTGTACTCTTGAGAATTACAGTTGTTAGTTGTGGACCTTGTGGCCTTGATAAAAAGAATCGCTTCAAAATCTGCACTCTAGCTGGCCACAAACAGTAAACCACCATAAAGTGAGCGTACCCTTTCTCTCCGCTCTCAGAAAGTGACGTGAAGTGAAGTGTGCTGCTGGGGGACTGAATGAAGGTGCACCGTCAGGTAGCGAGCCGTCATCAAAGACAGCGAAGGCAAACACGAGTGGGCAGCTTTAATGAACACGTTCCGAAAGCTTATCGCATAATGACACGGAGCGGACGTGTCATACAGTCGTGTGGCGACAGAATCACCGCTATCAGTTAATTAATGTTTGACAAGGTTCAGTGTAGCAAGACTGGTAAGGAGAGAGAGGGAGGGGGGGAGAAAAAAAAATAAAAAAAGCTTTTGTTGATACAATAACAAACTCACACGGGACTGTTGTCCTTTGATTATCAAAGTGCGAAGCAGGGGGAAAAAGAAAAAGCAACAAAAACAATGTCTAATCCCAAAACAAGTGTTGCAGCATTAAAGGCCACT
>CAAKHF010007141.1:13796-27276 GCA_901007745.1 Hippocampus kuda
GGCCCCTGGAGGGGGGGGGGGGGGGGGGGGGGTTAGGCTACCAATGTCTTCTCATAAATTACCTTCTTATGTAATAAGACACTTTACATCGGCGACATTGAAATGAGGCGTTTAATGCGGCGCTAATGACAACATTGTCAAGTGGCTGGATTGGGATTATGTGGAGAGGGAATACAGTAGTTGGAATAATTATTCAGTTGTCTGTATTGCCAGTGTGTTTTGGGTGGAGGAACAAGTGTGTGTTCATGTGAGTGTGCCGTGTGTGGGTGTCCTGTATAGAAAGCAATGAGCTATTGTCATTTTCTGTGCACAGTCATCATAACAAAATAGGTCGACTGGCGAAGAGATTGGGGTGGAGTGGGAGGTGGGGGGCTGAGGGGAGTGTTTGGGGTACACACGGTACATGTGAGGTCCGTCACAAAGGGTGAGCGTGACGTCAACGTATCTTGTCTATTTGGGGTCGGTGAGAGTTGAAAGGATTTGTCCAAATAACTCACGGTCTCAATTTAAAAGCAATACAAAGCACAAGTAGACATCTCAACAAACAATTTGGGAAAATAAATGTCAGACCTCAAAAAGAAAAAAAAAAAGGCTTACTCATTCACCGGAGGTGTCCACCTCTATACCGATACGGACAATATTTAATATATATCGGAAAAAAAATAAGAATAAAGACCTCTTCCCAAATAAATGGGATACTTAAAAAAAAGCACATAGTCTCGAATGGCATCTTGTTCTTTCAGTCAGTGGACAAAAGCATGTCCGTGAATGGATAGCAGTATGTTAAATTCCTTCCATGCACACAATATGTCTTCAAATTTAAGCCTCGACTCAAATAAGAGACTATTTTCAAATAGGAAACACAGATCAGAGGTTTTCGTCACCAAAATATTCATTGACAATAACGCAAGATCCGACAAAGTACAACGAAGGTCGCTGCTAACAAAGAACCAAAAAAAAAAAAAAGCACTTGCAAGAGGCAAGGGTCGATACAAACGAAAATTGCTTGTCAACTCAAAGGACAAGACAATCCAATAAACAACAAACAAAAAAACGAGAATACATAACAAGGAAAATACCAGAACAAAAATACTATGCGCTAACGAGGATACAACCAGATAGCAAAGGGTATCTTTTTTTTAGAATGTACTTGTATGATCTTGACAAATTTAACAGTTGAGTCGTTTGACATTTGTTTTGTCTTATCATAGAGTCAACGTCCACTTGTGTGACGGTAATTAAACAGTCGAGTAGTTTTACTTGATTTTAGTTTTATTATAAAGTGATATACAGTATTTATCATTACACTTGTACAACAGTTATTATTTTGATTGGTCAAGAAGATAGATATTTGTATTCACATATTTATTTCTTCTACCATTTCTCACACAATTGTTCGTTTCTCTTTTTAATTGTATGTCATGTAGAGCTATGCAGTGATTTTGGAGTTTGGGCACAGGGAGAGAGGAAGGGGTCGGGAGTGTGGGTGAGGTGTGGGGTTGTTGGGACGGAGGACGGGGGACGGGGGGCGGGGACGGCGCGGGGCTTCTCTCTGGCAGACGAACGGTGGCCCCGGGCACGCGAGCGCTTTCGTGCTCGCCCTACTCCAACGCCACTCAGTTGACCCAATTCCTGTAAAGATAGTCAAAAAACGGGGGGGTAGTCATGTCATCTGATAATCACATGTTCACAGCTATGATCAATAGATAAATTGTTTTACTCCACAGTGACGAATCGCAGTCGATGAATGACAGAGCTGCTGCTGAAAATTTTCAACAGTGGGGGGATTAACCCCTCCAAGGCAATTCTGTATAGTCACGGGGTTTAGGCCTTATTCTTTGAATAACATTGACCGAACACAATCATTTTTACTGTTTAAATGAACAATTTATATTTCCAGACACACTTCCTCCCCCAATCATGAGTTTATATTTCTTTCAGTACTGTATATTTTATAAATTGACGATTTTTCTCCCTGGGTATTCTCATACTCACATTTTCATTTACAACGTATAAATACCACATACATGTATTGTATTTATAAGAACTTTTACCCGCTTTCATTACAGTCCATTCACCACAAGCATGATATGCTTGTGGTGAATATTCAGGACCACTCAAAATAAATGATGACGTCGTCGTTTCGTTTGGGTGCTACTAGGGGGCGACCAAACGAAAATTTCCTATATCCCCTGAAGTGTCAGCGAGAAGAAGAAAAAAGCAGAAGAATAAAATGAAGAAGACTGAACTACTTCCTGTTCCGGGTTGCTAGACAACAACGTTGTGTGAACGGTGGCATCCGCGCGACCCAACTCAAAGTTGTGGAGAAAACTTCGGGCTCCGTGGTGTGAGAAACGTCTCGAAGCCTAACCGAGTCGTCTTACTTTCACCACGCCGCTGTCCTCATACCTGATCAGGAAACAAGGAAGACTTTGTGAGGTAACCAAGCGGCTCATTTTACGTCCCGTGTTCCACTGTGTGCTAACACTGCTAATGTTAGCATTTAGCCAGCCAGCCAGCCACTTTTCGCGGGTCGGTTGACTTGACAGCGTTTTCAGTCAATCAAGATAGACTCATTTTTATTAGACTGTCATCTTCACATATTAACCACGTGGCTGCAGTTTGCCCAGTGTCGAAACTGTGTGAACTGCTTATGGAACGGTAAAAATACGACTGAAAACCGCTGTTATTTTTTTGTGTGCAACCCCATGTATTTGGTCGGGTGTTTAAATTAAATTGAATGTTTTCGTGTATTTGGCAGACGAGAGGATGTCGCTTCCTAAACAGGAGGTGGAGGAGATGAGGCCATGGGTGGAACGCACCGTGAAGAAGGTGCTCGGCTTCTCGGAGCCCACTGTGGTCACCGTGGCTTTGCAGTGCGTGGGGAAAGGTCTGGACAAAAGGAAAACGACAGGTACCCTTGGGCAGTGGATTTATTAAGGCTTCTGGGTGTTGAACACATGTAGCAACAATCAGGTTCGATTCCCCTTTGGCATATGACATTTTTCTCAGTATCACATGAAGTTGTCAATATCCAATTTTCTCTTCAGGACATTTGCTCACATTAATTTTGAGAGGAAACAAGTTTTTTTTTTTTTTAAACACTACAATTGTTTGAGTTCTGGTTCAATTGTGGATTCACACTCGATTCCTCTTAGACCAGCTGCACCCTTTCCTGAACGAGTCAGCCGGGAGTTTTGTCGAGCGTCTTTTCGAAGCGTTGGAGGAAAGCCGCGGTTCTCGAAGCAACAAAGGAAATGGAGAAAAGACCCGCAAGCGAGAGCTGAAGGTATACGAGGACCACCTGAATGCAAATGTTCTCACTTCGACTCCCAGCGGAAAGGTTTGAAAGATTTAGAGCGTGTCGGTGGGGTGCTTCTCAGGAGGTGTTTGGTGACGAGATGGACACAGGCTCAGCGAAAGGTGTCGTCGTGCCAGCCGCCGCTGCCGACGGCGGTACGGTGCCCAAACGCAAACGAGTGCCTCGCTTTCAGGAGGTGGAGGAGCCCGAGGTCAATCTGGGACTGACGTCGGAGAGCCCAGGCATGCTCAGTAAAATGCAGGTACGTCTTCACCGCAAAGCAGATCTGCGATGGCCGAGATGGAGGACTCACACAGCACTGCTTTTGTTTTTTTGTGGTGTGGGGGCGGGGTCATCAAACAGATCAAACAGATGATGGAGGAAGCCACAAAGCAGATCGAACAGCGAAGGAAGCAACTGAACATTCCATCTCCTGCTCAGGTAATTACAGTGAACGCTCTATTTGCAGGCCAGAAGACCTGCCGGAATAAACTGCCAATAAACATGTTCCATAAAAATCCCTTTCAGGTTTCCAGAAAAAAATGCAAAAAATATGTATATATTTTGTATTATTAAAGAAATAGCACTCTATAATGTTGTGCTGCTCTTTCTGGTCTGCCCACCTTGGCCACCAAGGGCAGCATGATGCTGATACAGTCAGACCAAGAAGAAAGTGGCTATTTGTATACATTCAGATTGTTACGGTTCTGACTGACTTAATAGGCTGCAATGCTCGTCTCCCACCCCTACCCCACAGTGGATAAAGAATATATGCCTTTGAGTATTGTGATATTGTCTGTCTACATATATAGCATCAGTGTTTGTGGTTTAATGAATATTGTGGATCGTAGTTGACTCTTTTAGGGATTGATAATTATGGGTGAAAATGTTGACATTTGCCTCCTCTCTACCCAGCAGACACAAATGGAATCTCCCATGTCCCGCCTTCTGGGCCACGCCGGCATGGGTGGCTCTATTATGCCCTCACAGGCCGCCAGCTTCATGAACGACGCCATCGAGAAAGCTCGCAAGGTAGCCGAGGAGCAGGCACGCCTGCAGTCACAGATGTCGGTGAAACCCAACATCCTCGGAATGTTGGGCAACTCCATCCCTCACAATTTTGTGGCTCTGGCTAACCTTCACGCCATGGGAATCGCCCCACCGTGAGTCTCGGACGAAGTGGCGCAAAACTTTTGGTTTGGATGCCCGTTGACTCTTTTTCTTCTTTCTGTGTGCCGCTCCAGGAGAGTGGAAGTGAAGGAAGTGAATAAACCGACGCCGCTCATCCTGGATGACAAGGGCAGGACAGTGGATGCCACCGGCAAAGAGATCGAGCTGACGCATCGCATGCCAACGCTCAAAGGTACGTCTATTTAAATGGATTGGGGTTGGGGGGGGGGGGCTGATGCTGATTCCAGCATTTGTCAGAGAAGGAATTCAGATATATAAAATGGATAATGACTGAATCAGTATTGCTAATTAATGACTACCAGAGTAGGGGAAGGATTTAAAAAAAAAAAAAAAAAAAAGAATCCCATCCCCACTGACAGATTTGTGATGTAATAGGGGGACAAGGTATTTGCTGTGCAGTTCTGCTATCTTGAAGCAACTTCAAGGAATTATGGAATATTCAACACTGAATACCTTTTTTGTGTATGTCATCAACATTTAATGATTGATTAAAAGCAGAAATACTGCAAGCAAGCTCAAGTCTTACTAAATCTGTCCAATAATTGTGCTTTATTAAGCTGACGTTTCTTTCCCTTCTGGGCGCAGCCAACATTCGGGCGGTGAAGCGGGAGCAGTTCCGTCAGCAACTCAAAGAAAAGCCCGGCGAGGAGCTGGAGTCCACGTCCTACTTTGACAATCGCGTAACGATAGACGCGCCTCAGCGGACGCGCAAAACCTTTAAGTTCCACGAGCAGGGTCGATTTGAGAAGATCGCTCAAAGAATTCGAACAAAGGTCAGAGTTCACGCCACTCGGACGGTTGCGGAGCCCTCGGACGCTCTCTTTTCAAAATGACAGTTTGTTTGTTCCGACAGGCCCAGTTGGAGAGGTTACAGAACGAGATTTCACAGGCTGCCAAGAAAACCGGGATCCACGCGTCCACCAAGTTGGCTCTGATTGCGCCCAGGAAGGACATCGGTGACAGCGAAGTGCCCAACATCGAATGGTGGGACTCCTTCATCTTGCCCACCAACATTGAGATGTGAGCCTATGACACACACCAGACAAGGACATCATTTTACTGCACTCCAACAACTGCATTTACTATTTTAACAGAAAGTCAGAATATGTCGGTGCTCTTAAAAATCTGGTTTCCAACTTTTATGCTCTTTTTTTTTTTTTTTTATACCCCATGAAGAAAGCCAGAAACGAAACTTGATGAGGTGGTGCTTTTTGGGGTGACCAATTTAGTGGAACATCCTGCCCAAATTAGCCCTCCTGGTAAGTGTTTGATGTGACTCTCCTCTTTATTTACGGAGCCCTACTGTTACAATCCTCCAGGACTAAACCGGTTACAGTGTTTGTGTGTGTGCGTGTGCTTTTTTTGATGTGCCCCCAGTTGACAAGGACAAGCCGGTCACGCTGGGCGTATATTTGACCAAGAAAGAACAGAAAAAGCTCAGGCGACAGACTCGACGGGAAGGCCAAAAAGAAGTACAAGAAAAGGTCCGCCTCGGACTGATGCCTCCACCGGAACCCAAAGGTAGGCCACGCAGGCGTGCCGATCAACAACCTGTCCACGCGGCGAACATACACCGTGTTTTTTCGCAGTTCGCATCTCCAACCTGATGAGAGTATTGGGAACTGAGGCGGTTCAGGACCCCACCAAAGTGGAAGCCCACGTCAGAGCGCAGATGGCCAAGAGACAAAAGTCGGTCGTCCATCACGCCGCTTGAGTTCATCCAATGCTCTCTCCTGTTTGACGTGTACTTTGACCTTTTTGCAGAGCCCACGAGGAGGCCAACGCGGCGCGAAAGCTCACGGCCGAGCAGCGCAAGGAAAAGAAGGTGAAGAAGTTGAAAGAAGATCTCAGCAACGGGGTTCACATTACGGTGTACAGGTTGGTCGCGAGCGCAATACGTGTGAATCGGATCTTCCGCAACTCTGAAAACGGGATCTTCTCTTGCCGCGCAGGATCCGCAACCTGCAAAACCCAGCTAAGAAGTTCAAAGTGGAAGCCAATGCAAACCAGCTCTACTTGACTGGCACGGTCGTTCTCCATAAAGATGTCAACTTGGTTGTGGTGGAGGGAGGTGAGGAAATCAAACACCTTCACTACTTAACAAAAGCAAACAACTGTGGTTACCTCAACTTTTTTCCAAAGGTCAAAAAAGAAGAAAAAAAAACCCCCAGCAACAAGTAGAAGCTGACTAGGCAGTTTGATTAGCAAAAATGAATGTGCACACATTTACCTTTGTGGCCGACCGGTTCTTTCCGCACTGAAGCATTACGGTGGACTCAAATGCATGTCGCTTAACTCTTTTCACTTGTGTTTGTCTACAAAATATCCAGACTTTGATTCTCGAGGCGGCATAATGCTGCACGGCTGTGGAGTGTCTTAAGAAGTGAAAAGCACGTGCCAGGTCAGATAGTTGAGGTTTCAAGAGCATTCCTAGATTTATTCTTCGGCTGTTGTCAACACTTTAAATTGGTCATTAATCCGTTAAAACAAAACAAACAAAAACAAACGGCGTGGGGACAGACCCATAGTGCAGGGGGGAAAAAAAAAACAATCATCATATTTGGTCAGTCAGGGTTTCTGCCGATATGGAGTGATTGTACCTAATGACGTGGCTTCGGTTCTCCTTCTGACTGAGTGTTTCTTGTTGCAGGCCCCAAATCTCAAAAGAAGTTCAAGAAGCTCATGATGCACAGAATCAAGTGGCAGGAGCACAACTCCAAACGAGATGGTGAGACACGGCGTCATTTTGTTTGTGACGATGTCTCCGGCTCACACATCTGACTTGCGTGCAGATCCGGATGGCGACGACGACACGAGGAGGAACAACAAGTGCTGGTTGATTTGGGAGGTGAGTGTCTCACGTTGTCTCCTGATGCAACTCAATTTGTATTTTTAGTGCTGCTTCGTGACAGTCCGCCATTGAATCCTCGTCCAGGGCACAGCAAAAGAGCGCTCCTTTGGGGACATTAAGTTCAAGCAGTGCCCCACAGAAAACATGGCCAGGGAACACTTCAAGAAGCATGGCACCGAACACTACTGGGATCTGGCTCTCAGTAAGAGTGTGCTGGACAGCCCCGATGAGTGAGGACCTTTACAGGAAGAACACAAGTGCTTCAGTCTGACTCGTCAAAAGAACACTTCCTTCCCTGAGTCTTAACATCTGACCGACTGACCGATTGACTTGAACTTGGGAAAATAGAAGCCTTTGTGGACATTTCTGCAAGACACATGAAGTGACATGTTGAGTTCTAGAAGACGACGATCAATCAAGCCTTTTGTGGAACATATGGCAGATTACACGTATATATGTGTGACTGAGTGGTGGTATGTATGACAAATGTTTTTTTTTTTTTTTAGGTTATTCTAAAAGATTACACTGTGATATAAATCACTTAACCACACATTTCTGTTGCGATAGACCACTGGAGTGTATCGAGTCAAGTTGTCAATAAAAGTCTATCCCTTCAGTGAATGGTGAATTTTATTATTGTCAAGACCAATAATTAAAAAAGAAATGTACGCTCAAGATTTGATGTACAGCCACACAGCATATAAAAATTCTCATGGAGTCTACAAATGGCCACACACAAATGACCATTACAAATATGTATCAATATATAATAACAATAATAATAAATGAAATTTATTACGAGTGAGAGCGAGTGGAATTCGTAAAAAGTCCGCCCACTTCTGTTCCCGCCTCGGTACAGGATACAGCAGCCAATTATATTGCAGCTGCGCGGGTCCAACAGCCAATCATATTGTAGCGGAACGCATCCCAGCAACCAATTATATTGTCGCAATGTGCATCCAGCCAGGGCAACCTCTTCTTTTGGCCAAGCAAGCGAGACCTGCAAAAATGGCCGCCAGTTCAGGAGCTGTGAGCGGCCACGGAGCCCGCAGCTCCAACTCCGCGTTGGAAGCCTCTCTAGACCGCCGCTTTCAAGGAATATCGAACACAATGGAGTCCATCCAGAGTATCTCCGGTTGGTGCATCGAGAACAAGAAGCAGAGCGGCCTCGTCGTACGCTACTGGATGAAGTGGCTGAAGAAATGTGAGTAGCCCGAGCGGGCTCTCGCGAAGCTAAAAGCTAAACTATGCTAAGGCTAATTCGAGTACGTTTGTGTCCCGAGACGACACAAATTGGCGAAGGAATTAATTCGTGTGGAACTCGAAAACGGCGTTGAACTCGCCCAGTGAAGATTGAATGGATTTCTCAATGTGAAAATATTAGCGCCGCTAATTGTGACCAAGCCAAAGCTACAGTCTGCTTCCAGTTGGCTGCAAGCTTGCTTACAAGCGGGCCTCCAGATCCAAACGTTTATTTCTTATCATGGATTGGCCCCTGTTTCCCTAAACAGTCCCCAGCGCTGTACAAGTACCTGCTAGTTACGTCTTGTGTGAAATTTAATGCAAGTCTTTTTAAGTGAAGTTATTATGAGTGTTGGGTCTTCCAAATTTGGATTGCCAGTCGTGAATTAAGCATGGGTTCTTTGTTGTTGCACCTGTTTATGTGCTCCTTTTCACCGATTGGGCTACATTTAATTTGTTGGATGAGATTA
Source organism: Hippocampus kuda (assembly GCA_901007745.1). Lineage (NCBI taxonomy): Eukaryota > Metazoa > Chordata > Actinopteri > Syngnathiformes > Syngnathidae > Hippocampus > Hippocampus kuda. Next base: position 22,852 of record CAAKHF010007141.1, read on the forward strand.
TGGATCTCCAATTAAATTTCGGAGGGGTCCGGTTGCAAGAAATTTGTCAGAGCACACTACTAGTTCTCGCAATGTTACGGTTTTCGTAGCTACCCGGTCTAAACAATATCACATTTTCTTACTGCACCATTATTTTATGGTTTTGCAAATATTGTCTGAAAAAAAAACCTTTCCTCCATACTACAATGACAACAAATGCTTTTACATGAATACCAGTTGACTAGTCACAAACAGTTTTTGCAACTGTTTGACTAATCGGCTCATATGGAAATCGCGGCATAGCACACCAGCAAGCAGCTGCTCATATGACTGTCATTAGCTTACAAATTGATTTAAGAGATGCACAAATTAATAATGACAAGAGTTAAGTACTAAGGATGCTCCAATCGATCGGTCATTACCGGCCGCTCTTACTGCAAATGTGCGTGATCGGTGAATCCGATCAAAACCTCTAAAGCAGCGGTTCTCAACCTTGGTGCGATTAAACCCGAGGGGTTCGGTGAATCGGTCTCAGGGGTTCGACGGAGCCTCTGCCTTGGAGGTTAAGACACACCCGACTCAACATGTCAATTGGTTATGACACGCCCGCTGCAGATGATTACATTACATCGCTTGTCCAATCAGTGCTGTGGGAAATTTAGTTTGTTTAGTCGTGATAGTACATCATGTTTTTATTTTTGTTTTTTTTAAGAATTTTTTTTTAATACATGCTATGTCGAGCAAAAAAAGAAAAAGTGGTCGGATGAATATGTACAACATGGATTCACGTGCATCACGGAACGTGATGGGACCCAGTGTCCTAGCTGTTGAGCAACTCTAGTCTTGCACCGGCAAAACCGAAGGAACACGTCTTGAATCATGTTTTTATGTTTCATTAATGAAGGGTTTGGTGAATGTGCATATGAACTGGTTGGGTTTTGGTGCCTCCAACAAGGTTAAGAACCACTGCTCCAAAGTGTTTATTATCATTCCGCTAAGGGAGCGACATATTTCTCCATATTTGTTTCTTTACCTTTAAATATTGCTTGAATGTACCTCGATAAAGTAAGGATAGCCATTTTTATATAAACGGTACATGACTTCTCTCGGAACTTTGGTCAAGCCCCTGCAAGGAAAACGGCTGACTCAGCCGTTTATAAATAATGGCGAGCTTTGCCATCTCACCAAGGTTGATAGGGGTGAGCAATGTCCAATTGAGCTCATGCAGGATCACTTTGGCAGGCCTGAAATCTGGTTGTCGGTGGGGTTTAACAGATGAGTATGGTGGACTATTGACGAATTGCTTAAGAATCGCCTTAAGTTGTGTGGAATTGATTTGATCATGTCTTGAAGCAATTGAGGCAAAACGATTCACAGCAGAAGCACGTTGGATTCAGTCTTGGCAAAATGTTTCCTTGAGTTTGGGCATGTGACCTTTGCAAGCTGAGCCCCGAGCAACTGTGATGTCATTTTCAGTGAGTGGTAAAATGGCCGCCCCCCTCAGATGAATAAAAACGGCATTCTGATGTAAATTAGAATGCCGTGTTTCGACTTGTGGGGCCACATAGAACATATTGTTAATTTTTTGTTTTCTGGAGTTGATTTCTCATTTAAGTACAAAAAAAAAGTATTTAAATAAAAATGAAAAGATGTCCCAGTAGGACATCCAAATACTAAATATTTGATAGCTGTAGCCCAAGTATCAGAGGCACCTTCAGGGCCCAAGTGAGACAGGACTGGTCTGAAGTCGGGGTTTTTTTTTTGGCTGGTTCACATTTTGTTACCTTTGGGCATGTTTGAGTTGTCTCTCGATTTTGCAGGTGCTCAACTGTCAATGTGGTAATTCTGTGCTGTCAACATTTGAAGACTTCAAAGTTTTGTCTGCCATGTTCTGATCCTATGGTTTGCTTTTCTATACGTGCATGCTTGATGGAACGCGTGAAGCACAGTGACCTGCACTTTGCACAGTCACAGCAGCAATGCTATATTATTGCAACTTTTGACATAATTGCCGATTATCTGGTTGTAGCAGTTTGATTACGAAGGCCCTACTATTTATTTGTTTTTGTTTTCAACAAAGGCCAATGCTGATCACCAATTAATCATCCAATTAATTTGAATTCTTCCGGTCCCTCAACATTTACAAATATTAGGGATCTTGCATCAGAGTTCGAGTTACCTGATTTTGACGATCTGCTGATACAAAGCCCCGATCCAATGTATTAATTCTTTTTTTCTATATTTTGTTCCTATATTTTGTTGTTCTACTTCTTCCTTTCATAACTTTGCTGCTGTGAATTGGGAATTTCTCCATTGTGAGACTAATAAAGGTTTTCTTATTCTTATTCTTATTCTTAAAGTGTGTGTGTGTGTGTGTGGGGGGGGGGGGCTACCTCTAAATTGTCCTGAAGCTGTTTTTTTTTTTTTTTAATAAACGTAAACTATGCCAACATGGTTCCATTAGTGGAGCTGTGGTTTTTAAACCAAGTAAAAACATTGAAATCCCTTTTTTGGGGTGCATCAAATTTCTCACTTGGCACACAAGTTACTGTTGCACTCTCTCCGCTTTCCACATTCAAATATTTCCATACTACATACGTTAACAATGTTACTTGACGCTAGCAGAGTGCAAAAAGTTTTGAAACCGTGTCAATCGTTTGCGACATCGATCCACCCTCTAGTCCACGCCAAGACCGTTCGTACAGTATCCCGAAAATAATACATAAATAGGTCATTTTTGTACAAAAATTTTCAGTGAAACTCAAATCGTTCAATAAATGGGCATTCGTAAGTTGAGGTTTCACGGTGTTGTTTTTTCCAATTTTTTTATTATCTTTTTAATAGAACAGTACATAACCATATTTATAATTTCATATGCGTAAAATGGCAAAAGCTTATGTCCAAAATATACTGGAGCAAGCTTTTCGTACCACGTCGGGTACATTCAAATGCTGAATTACATCCCAAAATATTGCCGTTATTCTCTTTCATATCCTCTTCCAATTTTTAATTATTTATTTTTGATCCAAGCTGGGTTTGAACTCACAGTCTGAGTGCCACGGGCTTTCAAACATGCTGCGAGTCACTCGGGGGTCACTAAAGACGACGCTGCCCCTGGTGGTCCGGTAGGGACTCATAGAACTGAACTTTTTTCATTTATCGCCTCTGTCGGCTAAATGGCTCCTTGCGTGGCTTCTGTGCGGGGCTCTGGCATGCAAACCATTTGATGCTCATACCCACTCGTTGGATATGAAATGAGAAGTGATCGCCACAGAGGGGTCAGTTGCTTTTGTAAGTCCAGTCATTACACGACAGAGCTTTGGGACAGACACTTGTGATGCGTTGGAATTGTGTCACGCCGTTGGAGCGTCTCCGGCTTCAACCTTCTCCATGGCACTCTGCGGCAGCTTCTCGGCGGCAGACAAATGAGTTTTGATTTTTGGTTTCGCGGCGACCGCATGGTCTCGATAGAAGCGGTTGCGCCGGTTCGTCGCGTGATTGGACTTTTTTTTTTTCTTTTTTTGTAATTTGATTCGCTCCTCTTTCATCTATAACTGCTTCAGACAACAAAGTGTATGCAGGAAAGTGGTTAAGAGTGCACGATTGTCTGTGTCTTATGTGTTTTGTATTATTTTGTCTTTTTTTTTTTGTTAACTTGTCTTTTGATAGTGGCGCGGACACCCGCAGCGGCTCCTCTTGTTTTATGTTGAGATGGAAGAAATTTCATCTGTACTCATACAGCACATTTGACAATTGGAACTTTTTTTAAAGTTGACTCCCCTTGTACAGTTGTAATCATCCACTGTTGGCGGCGCCAGGCATGCTGCCCCCCCCCCCCAAAAAAAAATAACAACAAAAACAAAAAAAAACAGGTGGTTGGATCCTCTGGACAAATAATTTGAAAATGGAAATTTGCAAAAGAAAAAAGCATTTGTAAAGTTGTCCAGCGGTCACTCATTAAGATGGTACGTTTGGCTGCATGCTTCATGAATTAAATATACGGGAGACAAATGAAAAGAGATTTCTCAATGAGACGCCAGCGAGTTGTGCTTCTCCGTTATTGAAATCGAAAGGTGTTATGTACGTCACCAACGGGGTACAGTCTTACTGTCCTGCACGTTAGCATGTGTGATGCTCACGCGTTTATCTGTCAAGATCGCAATTTGAGTGACGGATTGCCGTACCACTCAGTGATATGTAGGAAGTGACAAAGCTGGAAATAATGCTGATTTGTTTGCATTGTTGTTGAAATCTGAATTATGTGCCTTACTGCTTCACGGTATCGTGTGCGTTTGTTGACACCACACCTGACTGGCAGAAGGCTGTCGCGATGAATGCTCGTCGAAGTATTGAGGATGTTTATATCTGTAATCACTGTGGATAAACTGCTTTTTCTTCATCGTTCAATCGTTTGCAGCCAAGATATGCATACGCTGTAATGACATG
>CAAKHF010007143.1:0-17526 GCA_901007745.1 Hippocampus kuda
CAACATTCGCAATATTGACTCTCTTTCCATATTTATAACCCAGCTCAAAACCCACCTATTCAGACTTGCTTATCCACCTTAAATCTTTTTAAATCTTTTTATTTTTATTTATTTACTTTTATTTTAATTTTGTCTGTGGTTTTATTGTTTGTTCTTGGTTGTACAGTGTCCTTGAGTGTTTTGAAAGGCGCTTGCAAATGTAATCTATTATTATTATTATTAAATAACCACGAGGCGTCATTTACGCACCCCATGAGCCTGTAAAGCAACACGAATGGCAAGGTGTTTTTATGAATGAACGGTGCGACATTCAAGTTCACCCTCAGAACAAGAGGAGAGAAGAAGCTCAACGTACAGTATGAATCACCACAACAAAGTGGAGGAGGGGCATGAGCTGGGGTGGGGTGGGGGGGGGGTGTTGGTGATGTCATTGATGATGGCGGGGGAGTCAGTCGTGAGTCAGAAGGAGGAGGAGGAGGTGGCTACGAAAAAAAAAATGGGAGCACATGGGAAGGTGCATGGTGCACCTGCTAACATGGTGGATGACTCACCACTGCTTTACACACGCGCGCACGCACACAGACACACACACACACACGCACACACGCACGTGCACGCTGGATTTAAACATACACACGAATGAAGGGTGAGAGGAGGAGGGGTACGATGACTCACACGTCAATGATATATACACACACACACTCACAAGGAGGACATACGATTTGGATGCATCCCACATCGTCTTCTCATTTTGGAGAAGCCTCACTCTACAATAAATTATGAATGGTGTCCATTTTTAAATTTGACAAAAATATTCGGCAATATGCGCCCCACGATTAGCTGGCGTCCATTCCAGGGTGTACTCTGCTTTTTCGCTTGCTAAACTGCCATAGGTTGCATCCCTAACCCGAAAGAGTACAAGCACTCTCGAAAACGGATGCAGATGTGTAAGGCATTTATCACTTGTGGCTAGGCAGGCTTCATGTAGATCAAGAAACTTTGCTCAAAATGTAAGACAAAATGCGGATTGCAGTGTTGTTCCTTGGGCTGCCCACAATAAAAGGTCACTATAAAATATGCACTGACTGTACTGATTCTATCAACCTATCGAGGTTATCACCAGCGAGGTGGATGGAGAGGCAAAGAAGTGCTCACGTAGATTTCTTTTTTAAATATATGAGAGAAACATGTTTCTGCAAGATTTTGGTTGTACAACAAGAACGTACAAGAATGTGTTTATGACTTTAATTTTCCAAAGCAGGGACACTCTTATGGTTTAAAAACATTGTTGAACCTCCACACGAATACAAGTGATCATAAAGTACATTTCTACATTTAATGGATACTTAAAGACATTGTTTTGCTTGTTTTCATGAACATTCAGCAAATTTCCCTCGTCACTGCTAACACGACAGACATGAACACCAGCGCGTTTGGCCCATTTGTTCAGAAGAACCAGCTCATTATTATTTTCTCCATATACAACCTGCACAATCCGACATATCGACTTGACCCAAAAAATAAAGTTAAAAGTTAAATAGATGATTTCTGCTCTCCAGCATCCCTCTTCTATGTACAAATGAGCTGGCCTGAAATTATACAGGCAAGATGGTCCCCTGGTGGCTAAAAAGTGCATGTCAGCCACCAGTGGGCCACACCAGTAAATAAGGCAGACACTTCAGAATCGCAATCCGCACTTTTACAACACTAAACATGTGAAGGTCAATTATTTTTAATAGAATTTGCTAGTTTACACCAAAAGAGGACAAAGAGGTTGTGGATTGTCCTTTTCCGATCACGCAGAGGAATGACAGTAAATGTTAAGTAGATGGTTTTTGTTTTGTTGTGTGTGTGTGTGTGTGTGTGTGTGTGTGTGTGTGTGTGTGTGTGTGTGTGTGTGTGTGTGTGTGTGTGTGCGTGTGTGTGTTTTTCAATCGAAATAGGATGTCACTGAGCTCAGTAGATGAAGAGAACTCGGGTACGGGGCAGCGTGGAGAAAGTGTCGGCCATCTTGCGGATTCGGGTGTAGTTGATGAAGCCTCGGAGGAAGAGCAAGAAGCCTGGAGGGAGCACAGACAAGTGTTAGCATCTAAACTGATTCCTATTTTTGTATTTTTCCCCACACACACTCCTTTTGTATTGGACAACGTTGGGAAGTAAACATAGTGAATACTTTGTACTGTATTGAGTATGAGTACTTTAGCTACCTCTACTCAGTTACAATACGCATGTCGAAAATAAGGACAAATGTCGTAAAAGGCTACTCACCCAACACCAGGAACACCCACCACAGCCAGTATTGTCCATCAAAATAACCAGGAAAGTATGTCGAGAACTGCGACCACAAAGATGGGAGTTAGAAAAAAAAAATACACTTTTACTAATTAATGGACACAGGGAGTTTGTTAAGTGTCCGTTACCCTGACGATGAGGACCCATTTGATGAGGGAGAGGCCAAAGCCGGAGATGGCCCCGTAGCGGCCGGCCGCTGAGGTGGTCAAACAGAAGGACAGGAAGAAACCGATCCAGTTGAACAGGAATGCCACTGAAACAGCAAAAAGGGCAGAGAGGAAAAGTTATTCAATATTAAGGGAATCAAGTTGTTACAGAGCTGTAATGAGGGGGGAAAAAATACTACGAGAACAAAGTGAGGAAAAAAAGTGGTCATTTTAAGACCGTAAAGTCGTATGAAGATAAGCGGCTCGGATAATAGATGGATGGAAGTCATAAAATAAGATGGAAAATAAAGTTAGGACAGAAGTCATAACAGTAGAAGGAGAGTTTAAAAAAAATACAGAGAATAAAGTTGTGGCCAAGTTAATACTTGTATAATATACGTTCTTTTCCTTACTGAAGAAGGTCAGCATGAAGATGCCATCATTTCCTATCCTCAGCTGATCAGCATCTTCAAAATCATCTCTTGTTACAAAGTCTTCATCCTGCATGACGAGAGAGAAACAATTTGAAAACAATATACACATATTTAACACTAAAGTCACCTTTTCAAGACTGACCAAATCAACATACGTCTTGAATATTCAAAACAAATTGATCCAATACAAGCACAGTGGCAGCTTGACTTCCGATTTTATTTCATGTCGTGATAATCCGTTCCAGCCTCCACCAAAAATATTTTGGGTTTAAAAAAAAACCCACCGTATTGTAAACAAGTGAATATAAAATAATGACAAAATATTAAGAAAACAACCGTTTTTTTTCCCCAACTATTGTACATCTTGTATTTGTTTGACGAGTCTTTAATAGGCCTGACCTGACTGGATGGTTAGCCTGTGTGTGAGCATGTGCATATAAGTTGTGGCCTATAGCAGCTGCATGAAAAACAAGTCAAGGTACCACATGGCACGACAAAAGTACAACACATACACACAGGCACAAGGCACAAAAAAAAGCACAGAGAGCATGTTGAACAGTCAACACAATGTCTAAAAGTCTGTCCACCCAGTACTGGGAACTACAAGAAGACATCGAGAGGTGCACAGGGGCACTCATGGTACACACCCAAACAGGGACACAAACTGTTGCTCTCTCACGGTCTTGACAATGCGCAAACACACACAGTCAAAAAGAAATAGTCTCTCACACGCACACTCCTACATAAAAATAACAGGCACATACATGCACACACGTTACCTCCAGTGAACTGCGTATGACATCATCAAATGTCTCCAGACGCTCTCTGTGCTGAGGCTGCGGCCGAATGCCAGGCGGCAGGGAAACACAACACCGGGCAGTCAAACACAGCAACCACCCACTCAGACCCACATTCAACACCGTAACTGGTACGTACTGGCATGGACCCCCCCTTCCTCCTTCACTTTGGATGTGTTGGGAGTCCCATTTTAACAAAAAGGTGCTTTACATTTCCTGTACTGAATACAGGTAGCGGTCGGAAGTAGCACAAGGAAAGGATAAACGGTGTCAAACTCACTCTTGCGGGTACCAAGGGAACAGTGGTCTCCGCTTTGGTCCTCTCCGCCTCATCATAGGAAGGTAGTGTGGTCGCCACGTTGTAGGACGGCGGCTTGGGGAAACTCCCCTCCTCCTTGTAGTCAAAATAGGCTGAAAAATAAACAACAGAACAGTATTTAGGTTGACATATTCAATAAGAATAATTACACTAATCACAATTTTCCGTCATTTTTAATGCCAACCTCCCCCCCTACCCCGCACAAAATCGATATTCCAACAAAAAATGTTCTTCCCAAGAATTGTAATAAAATTGTATGTTTATCATTTAACATGATAAAAATGCATTTGTACTATGAATACTTACCCATGAGTGGGATGGGGTGTTTATAATTGAAATTATTAGCTTTGTGCGCCACTGACATCATTTCCTGACGAGTAGTGCCAGTGATGGCAACTGCCACCATCTTTGTTTTTGTTATTTAACGTCCTCTACAGCTCTGGTTTGATCGTTAAGATGGGAAACATTAACTATTCCCAGCAGATGGCAGCACTGGTTGTCTTTTGGATGTGCTCGCCACTGCCACAATAATGTGTACTCTCCTCAATAAAACATGTCTGATGTTTTGAAATACCACCGACCGTTCGTGATAAGCAGCTTGTAATTGATTAAAGTGTTTGTCATGTTAAATCTACGACAAATAGTATCACAAAAGAGAGAAATAATGACAGAGAAGGTTTAAATTAACAAATAGAAGACTTGGTGTACATGCATACATACACACACACACACACACGTGTAAATACTACTACTAAATAGCATGCCGATACAAGCTTTTTTTGCGTGATGAAAAATAGAGATTCCAAACTTTCATTTGGTAGTTTCTGTGTTTACATTGTCATAAAACTAATTCTTCTCTGAGCCTTGAAATATCAGTCAGAATGCTCTAAATTGGCTGGCACTAAATGGGATCTCTTTATAATTTAAAGGTTCATATTTGTATTCAGAAACATTTTTTGATGGGGGGGTACTGTCAACAATCACTTGCATTTTTTTCCGCTATTCATGGCAACTTGGTCCCTATACCATTCAAGAAACGGCATCTATACTCCAAATAATGGCCTCATCTCAATTTTCAAACAAATGCACTTCATCGCTATTATTCTCTTGCAACTGATCGCAACAGGTAGACTGATTTGATTAATTCTACCTTCTGCCATCTTTTGGACGAGCATAATTGATCTGCCTGTCATTACACGTCACTGGCATATATCGATCATCAAAAATACATTATTGGTAGAAAGTAAATAAGAAATTGCAAACCAATTATTGGAACAGAATGGCATCCAGTGACACACCTGGTGATCTGTGGCAACTGCTGTTAAAGTCAAAAGACCAAATCCAGTTGCACTGTCGTGCATTATTCACAGGCTCAAATCTCTGTTTCTTACCAGCATTGTCCTCTGTGACGCTGCTATAAGGAGGCGGCGCGTCTGCAGCTACCTGCTGGTTACCTTCAGCCTCGTCCACGTTGGGCAGCTGGACAACAACACACAGACAGGCATGATTAATCGCACACGGAAAAGGGGCGGATGAGTCGATGGAAAAATTCACTTCCCGGTTAGCCTTACGCCACAACATCAATGAGCGAAGTCGTTACGTGGGCGCGTTTAAAACGAGTTGGCATTCAATTAACAAGCATTTCGTGAAACAAAGGGTTATCATGAGGTACTTTCGTTCGCATCGAACAAATTGAACTGAAGCGTCTTGTGTGCGTTCGATGCTAAGAGACATTTAGCGTGTAGGCTAGCCGTATTAGGCGTGAAGGGGGAGCGATACGCATTACCTGCTGATATCTGGCGCTCGGCTCAGCCATTCCGATTTGAACGGCGAACAAAAATCCCAGAATAAAATCGGCACGCCACCCAGATCCAATTCCTCAAGACAATTATATAACAAACTGTCAATTCGCCGTAGGAAGAAAATAGGCTGCTTTCAGTATATGCGCTGCAAATATGGTCAAGGTACTGAATTTATGAAACCACTTCCGGATGAGGAGAGTTTGGTAAAATAAAGTTGAATGGGTAAAAACAGCATCATTTAAGATTGTGACAAAAACTCGGCTACTAAAATTGTAGTAGCTTGTGAATATTTCCACAATAAGCGTATTGTGTGCTTTTAATGTCGTGGTATGTTTTGTTGTCGTGATACACAAGCACGCCTCCTGGTTTTTACTTGAATAAAATCCCGGACAACCGGTGGTTATCTACTCGAGCTAACATTTTTCTCCGTGCCAAGCAATTTACGTCACTGGTCGCAACAAACCTCCCACGCCCCTCCACCTTTTTTCGGAAAATGCATACGAGTGGGTGACAGAATTGGTATTCAGACATTACAGATATTAAAAAATATATATTTGGGTCAAATACAATAAAATGTATTTTTAAATTTGCAAAGTTGCAAAGACGACGTCAGTGACAATTGGAATTTTGATGCGAAAAATAAAGTACCAATCACTTTTCTGTACGGCTTATCCTCAGACTGAAAATCAATTAAAATAAAAATGTGTTGAGTGTGTGCATTCAACAAAGGTGGGTAATACCATTAGATTTTAAAACTACAAATAAGTTAAAATAAGACAAATAAAAATGTGTAGTGAAAAGAAATTAAGTGTTAAGATGCTTTCAGCAAAAGGAGTAGGCGGGCGATAAAACAAATGGAGAAAAAAAGTGAAAATAATCATATTGAATGTGCAGAGGCAAGATAAACAATAAAAACAAGATATTGTAAGGTTTTATTGTATCTTCAAGTAAAATGAAAAAGACAACAAGAGTACCTGTACATTTTGGCATGTAAGATGAAGCTGTTTATCAAATTAAGTGTTTTTTTGGTACTTTAGAAGCACGGGGTAAGTCGTGCCGATATGCTTCTGGTTGTAGTGGTGGCACACAATCTCTACGTCGTAGAAACTAAACTGGACTTTGACCCGTTCATTGGGCGAGCTGAGGAAACACAGGGTGTAGAGGGCAAATTCAAACTCGGGACTGACGCCGATGAAGATGCTGCCTTTGGGTTTGATGCCATTCTTCCAACTGAACTGCAATGCCAAGATGTGCTTGTTCTCGTCTGGCTGGAGGGAACACAGACATCTACATGTCAAACATGTAATAACCCCGAAAGCTCATGTATATTATTTGACAAAAATGAAGGACGACGTCACTATAATTATAGTTCAGTTTTATAAATGCTAGATTTAGTTTCTGGGGGTTTTTTTCGTGCCATTAAAGTCATTCTCATTATTTTATTTCATGAACAGGAATTCTTTTTTTTTTCTATTTTGAGTTATTTTGTTAGTTTTCGATAACTAACTTTGCACAGGACCCCTCAAAATAATACCTGGGGTAGTATCGAAACTAAAAGACCGTCATTAAACATTCACTTCTTCCATCCTGTTACGTTAAAAGCAATTGTTAGTGTCCAACAACTATTTTATGTCACACTAGCGTCTAGTGTGACATAAAATAGTCGAGTGACTAGACCATGGGGTAGGCAATCTGCAGACCGCTTCATTCTTTAATCCAGCACACCGAGCATTTAGTTGTTCAAGAAACCCATGTACATGTGGCGAGTTAGTGTTGACGCTGTAGCCTTTGTAATCAATGTGTCCTAGCTTCTCCTGTAGGTACAGCTGGATCCAATTGTGGAAGCCTATGACCGTCCGCCCTCCTCTGGTTTCTCCAACAAACACATGTTCGAAACCTGATGAATCTGGCCTGGAGGGAATGAGACAAGGGATCAGAAACCAATGATAGGCATCCAAACACAATTTTATGAACCTTATTAAACAATGTTACAGACTTGTGCTCTAGAAAATGGATGGATGGATTTTCAAATCTCAAGTCACAGATCCTTCTGGTTCCCACTCACAGTGCAGCCTGCCCACAGCAACTCAGTCACACAGTTTGGCGTGGTGGTGCAAGATTCCCGCATTACATTTTGCCTCGGTGCCAGGTTGCACCCACCTGCTGGAGCCTTTCCTTGCATAGAGTTCAAACCAGATTCTGTAGAGCTGCTCCTTGAACTGCGTCTCATCTTGCGGGGAGAGCTTCTTCTCCACCAGGTATTTATGAGCTATCTGAAAACAACCAAAATAAACCTGCTGTAGAATAAGATTACAATAGATAGGGGCAAAAAAAATAATATCACGTGGTGAAGGCAAAAACGTTAATAAAAACCAAAACCATGTATGCAGCACCACAATGCATGTTGCCCACATTGTACCTTCATAGTGGGAGTCTTAACTATAGAGTCCAGGAACTTGTGGTTCTCCGCTACCTCCTCAGGGGTAACGATTTCTGGCTCCCCAGTGTCACTCACATAGTTATCCAACAAGGAAATAAAGGCTGTAAAAGCAAACACACCCAAAGCAAATTAATATGCAAAGACATATACAGATTATGCATACCTTGAACCTTATGGGAACACTTGAGGGATAATAGTTCATTCTAGGTCTGTAACGCACAATAGTATTCTTTTTACTCTCTAAGCTTTTTGAACAACCATCCATCCATGGTTTGCTTTTTCTTTGGCATGTGCCACTTAATTCCAAAAACTGTTGTCAGAGACTACGTCACAAGAGACGTCATCATATCACGCAAGATCAACATTTTGGGTAAAATTATGTTGCAAATCTATACATTAACTCACACCAGACCTTCTGCCAGACTTTAGTTCAGCTAGCAAGTAATGAGGACAAGAACTATTCAGAAGGGATGGAGGACTCGTTATAAATAATATCCCAATGGAAGCATGTACAAGAACATGACTGGGCTAAGGACAGAACCATGGGGGACCCTTTTATAAGGGGGGCTCACAAAGGCATTTAATGTAAATGCCTCTACTGTGTGGACGTGCTAGTTAACATAAGTGGGACAGTGATCTCTCCATAGAAATAACTATCTGCAGAGGGTTAAAGACAAGGTTGTTGTTTTCCCAAATGACCACCCTATAAACCACATGAACAAAGCTCAAGTCTTAGCAATTTCTGGTCATGTGATCCAAGAAGTGGGCGGGGCTATGTTGCTTACACCCGCTGGCCGGGCATAGTGAACCCTGTGTGCTCTGCGCTTATGCAACATGCCCTGTTCGTCATAAGGAGATTATACTAGTGGATGAAAAAAAGCTTTGCTGTGAGGCGATGTGACTGAGGTCCAGGGAGTCATCACTGGAACACTTTGTAGTACAAGATAGGATGTCTGTCACACTTGTGGACGTCCAGTCGTTTCCTCTACAAATTGTCCTCATTCAGGTCAGAGGAGCCTGCTGGAGCTGACTTTAGGTGAGAGGGAGCACACAAGAAATGTTCAACTAAATGCCTCACACCCCCTAATAAACACGTCACTACTAATGGCAGAATAAAGTATATATTAAATGCACCTTACATGAATAGCAAAACTGCTAGTAATCGATGCCCTCTAAAAAAAGATTTGCAATTGCTTCCAACAAAGAACTACTTTTGTCAAAATGACACTCCTGAAATCACTCCAATATAGTTTACTGGCACCATGATGCCACGAGATGTTGGTAAAGAACTCCGTTTGTCTAAATGAAGCTCCTCAATTCACAAGTTCCTTGGCATCAAGATGCCACAAGATGATGACTCACCTAAAAAAGTCTCCTTCTGGAAAATTTTCTCGTCGACAAATTTGAACAGAGGATATCCCGCCCCGTCGTTGTCATTGTCGGTCATGTTGTCACCTGCTTTGCCCTAAAACAGGACAAGAGTACAACAAAGTATGGTAACACTTTTACATTTGATGACTTATTGTACTTCTTTGCAGAGTCTGTAGTACAAAGTTTAACGTGAAACTCTTTTACATGAATATGATGTAAGTCAACTGTGTTTATTTGGAAACTGTTTAAAAGAGTGCCAGTGTGTACGTGTATGTGGTACCTGCAAAGATATCCTGTAGTCCTTTCCAGGTAGTAGTCTGTTGACATCGTTGTCCCACAGTTCCTGCACCATGGCAGACAGCTCTCGCTCGCTCTCGATCATGATAGGACTGCGCAGGTAACTTCTCAGATACTGGTGATTATGATTTTATTTTTTTTAATTTGGAATGAGGAGCTGTTTACCTGTATAAAAAGATGTTCATGAACTTTTTAAAAAAAAAAACTAGCTATTTAGGTGTTAGCATTGTTAAGATTTTAATATTTTTAATATGATATCGCAGTGACTTTTTTATGGAACAACTTCAACGGGAATTTATATTCGATTGTAATTCACGATGATACATATTATATTCCGATATTTATATCGGAATAAAATATTTCTCACGATAGAAACTACAACAAATATAAACACATTTACCTGAAGATGAGTAAAACCAAAAAATTTTATTCCTATTGGACTCTTACAAGAAAATCTTTGGGGAACATTGGCAAAATATTGTCATTTAAAGACAATATATCACCCTTATATTTTTGTATTTCCATACAGATCAACATTTTTGATCATAATTACAATACTTTTGTAACATTTGTAAACGTCCCCCCTGCCCCCGGAAAAAAAAAAGGCATACTAAAACTACAGGTACAAATCACATTTTGAGGCCTCATAAGGTTGCAATTTTGAGCACTCCTAAAATTGTGGGAAAAGTTTCAAATGTGGTTGAAGCCTGTGTAAAGTCTGTTGCGCTTGGATTTAGATCTAAAAGAATTATGTTCAGCATTCTTAGATTGATCAATTAATTGAGTTTCAGCGGACTGGAATACAATGTATTGACCGCATCTTCCACATCCATGTCACTAAACTTGGTCAATTTGCTCGTGAACCTTTGAGCTCCAAGGCCGTGTGCCATGATCCAACACTGACCTTTTTCCTCCCCAGTTGGGAGTGCTATCCCGCTTCAGAGAGGCGATCACACTCGTTTGCTGATGTTCCTCTGCGATATTCAGGTTCTGCTGTTGTTGATGGTTTCCTGCATTTGTGAGAGAAGATATGTCTTTAGGGGCATAGTAGCAGTCAGTTAGTTTGTGTGTGTGTGGATGGGAGGGGGATACGGCAGGAGAGAGGGGGGCCATTTTAAAGGGTTATCCCCTGTCAGCAACTCTGGCCAAATGGGTGACACAATGTTGTCGTCTCTTTTCAGTCTCAGGCTCAAACGTGTGCTCTTTTGTTTCTTTAGTATTTCATTGTTGCTCCAACACGGGTAGTACAGCACCACCACCCGGATTACAAGCCTCAAAATGGGTCACACTGCAGGTAACAAGACGCCTTGTGGGGTTGACACACACGGCTCTAGAATGTTAGTGCAGTGGGACTCAAACGTTAAAAAATACAATATGTATGTATTGACAAACACTCTATGGTGCATCAATTTCTGGTACGGTAGAAGACATGAATGTTCAACAAATATTGATTAAAAAAAATCCCTGCCACAGTTTGACAACATCCCTTTGAACAATTTGATATTTTTTTTAAATTAGTGCCGAGGTTGACATTGTGGCTTCTCTCATTTCCCCTACATACTGCAGTTCAGTGGTTCTCAATAATTCACACCAAATATTATCCTAAAAAAAGAATCTTAAGGCTTAAGGCATGATGAATCATTTGAAGAGCGAACATTGAAGTCACTGATTCTTTCACATAATATGAAAGACATTTCAAGTGCCCCTCGTGGTACAAGTACGCGACCATAAAACTGAATAGACTGAAATAAAACTACTCACTCATTTGAAAATAAGGAGAAAAAGGGATAGAGGTCATCCAGGGAGCTCTATAGGTTTTGTTAGATTCAATAATATAATAATTTTGTACCTATGTTTTTTTTTTGTACCCCTGTGATCATCCCCCTTCCCCCCTCAAAAAAAGTAAAAGCAAAACACTTCAAGACTGGCTGAGGACTCAATCTTTTTCAAACCCTTAATACAAATGTGACAAATATTGGATGCATGATTTCAGTGCCAAATGGGGGACATTTATTTTGAAGTTGAATGAGGGTCCTTGCGATGACAAAAAAAAACCCTCAAAAAAAACAACAAATTTCAACTTGTAACTTTTGGCAACTCGTGCCACAAACGCCCCTCCTCTGTACTAACAATGTTTAAAACCATACATGACACAATCAGTCCCGATAAAAACACGAGATTAGTGAGGTTTTTGAAAGGACATTAGGGGGAAACCATAATCATTTCCAAAATACAAAGACTGCATTTAAAATGTGCTGATTCCGTTCTGTAACTACCTCCATATAAAGAGGGACATCCCAAAAATGTACTCACTCTTTGACTGCCCAATTACTTATTTATGTTTTGTTTTTTTGACAGTTTTCTTTTGTGGCATTCAATTTTCTTAAATACAACATTGTCTTTAACTCAATTACCATTGTATTTATGTCAACATCTAAATCAAACTGAAATATATGTGCAATGGCCGGTCAACGAGCGAGTACATTTTTCAGGGACACCGATGTAGACATACACAGTCACTTCATTGGGCACACTACTGTGAGATCCCGATATTTTGGTCCTCCCGTGCAGTGAAATGAGATCATGAAAGAACAATTATAGTCTATTAGTGCAATACTGGGCCATGTCAGCGCATTTCATTCCACTCACCAAATTTTATACAAGTCTTATAAAAAGCAAATGAACCCAAATATTCCGATAATGTGTAATACAGGGGGCCCATTACGTTGATCGTGATCGACCAGTAGATCAAGGACTGGTCCCAAGGTGATCCGAGGGGTGGAGAGGGGGAGAAAAAAACAAAACATTTTGTGTCTCTGTGCATGTTAGTAATATATTTTTTGTGTTAATGCACTCCGTAATCATTCTATTAGTCTCACTTTCACAAAAAGTATTTTAAAAAGAAAATAAAGCAGGTAAGCTTTACATATGACTGCGTCACCGGAAGTTGTTAGCGCTCAGCAGTCTGCAGTTGCAGCTTGTGATCAGACTTGTTGCGCTATATCTTTTATCGTTATCATTATTCTCATTCAGTTTGTTTTGTACAATTCGCCGAGGGGACAGGCAAAGAATGGGAATCTGGGGGGCCGAGAGAAGCATTTTAAAATGGTACGCGTGAGCTACGATTGTCATCAGGCTGCCTAAGTGCGTCGCATGCCTCAGCGTCAGGCTATTGCTCATCATGGCATGCGTGTGTATGTGCGCGTGTGCGGTAACGGGTCGATCGCGGGAGGTTGGTTGATCGAAAAGTAGATCTTCGGTCAAAAAAGTTTGGGCACCCCTGGTGTAATACATTTATTGGTGGAATCATATTTTAGGGGATACATTTGGGTGTATGCTTTATAAAGCCGCATTGCTGCCACAATCAAGGCTATAAGTTCTTTCTAAACATTCTAATGGACATCATTATACGGTGTACCTAATCAAGTGTCAAATTTGTGATGATCATGAAGGGGAAAAAAACAAAACACTTTGCCGCAAGAATCAAAAGATGAACAGACTGTGGTGTACGATAAAGTGCATTCAGGCGGGGTGCACTACAAAGAACATCAGTCTTCTTCATCACTCCATAAGGCATCTTCTTCATCCAGATCCACACCTTGGAAGAGTCTACGGCAGTGAGGGGGGAGAAAGACAGAGGGGGAAAAAAAGGAATTTAGAAACGTTTAGTTTAGACAAAACGGAGGCATCTTGACGTGAGGAGGAAGGAGTGACTCACTGTTTGTAGCAGGGTGAGTGTGGGTTGTTAAAGTGACTGTACGGGTTGGCTTTGTTGAGCACGCCCAGACACAGCCAGCAGAAGTAATGGTGGCACGAGGTGCACGTCATTTTGTTACAGCCATCTACTTTCTACACACACAAACGCACGCACACGCACACATGATTGAAATTATGTCAAGTTCAAAACAGTCACGAGTTTAATGGAACACAATGGTAAAGTGTCAGGTGGAAGTTGTGTGTGCTGTCATTTTTTATCCTTTGTGTATTTTGACGGAAGGATGTCAGAGAACCTTCATTGAGACATCTGGGAAGTGTTTTTGAATTGGGGGGAAAAAAAAATTAAGTGGTAAGTGTCATGTAGTAGCAGCCTGAGATCAACAGGGGGAGCCCCCACCTGTATGTTGGTGCCACAGTGGGGGCAGCATTTGCAGTTCTCATTGAGCCAATCTCTGCTAAAGGACTCTTCCACGGCTTTCTGGATCACCCTTTTCCCAAAGCGCTGCTCCATAAACTTTTTGCCCTCGGCCGTGGCAGACAGGTACTCGTCTCGAAGGCTGCGCAACTCCTCTGGCATATGACAACAACAAAAAACAGAAATATTTGGGATATGGGTACAATGACAGAAATTACTTTAAGTGAAGTCTCCAAAGTAGAATAATTTGGAACTCAATCCCACATTTGTGAAAAAATAAGCAAAACTTAAAACAATGATCAAGTGTGATGTCAGGAAATGTGAGATTTAAGATGAGTGAGCTGAGACAATAAACATTATGTACACTAGTTTCACCAAGCAGATGCTAACGTGTAAACAGTATACTGAATACACAACACTTAAAAATTTCACATGACCTATAAAGCTCTTATAAAACTATCTACCGGTAAAACTGTGGAAACATCTTCCTGTTTCCTTCTCTGTTCCACATCTGCCAGCCATCTTCGTAAGGTGGCTACGTTTACTTGAGTTTATATTTATTATTACACTTAAATTTTGTTTACAGTTGTACGACAGTAAGGTGTGCTAAGATTTTACCTTAAGACATTGTCTACACAGTTAAATGTTTTAGGATTGCGATGCTAGTCTTTCTTATTTGCTGTCACTGAGCAGATTGTGTTCAACCTGAATCAAAATACCTGCGGGGATCTTACAGTGCGAGACCCCATGGTACCCCATCTTGCACAGTGTGCAAAAGGCATACTGGCAGACGGAGCAGATGCCCATGGTGGTGTCGGGCTCCACCATGACCGGCGTGCCACAGGAGTGGCGAGGGCAGTACACAACGTCAGCCATGAGGTCCAGAGTGGATTGGAGCAGCAGGCGGTCATAGCGGGCAAACAGCTCCTCGTTCACCAACTGCTTGACCTTGTGAGTTTACAAAGTCCAAACAGGGAGGGTGAAACATTCATAAGTGACAGTACATAGGGACTACATATAGCAGAATGGTACCTGCACAGGTGTGGCTATTGAGGAGCACTTGGGCTCGGGGCAATTAAGGCACTGCACATTGCCGTCCCGTATTTGGATCTGGAAGTATTCTGTCATGCAGCCTTTGCAGTAAACATGTTGGCACTCCTTAAAGCAGAGGCAGTCGGCACCCCGTTTCTCCGTAAAGCAGATGCCGCAGCAGAAGGGTGTGCCGTCGAACACTCTCTGTCGTTGCACCTCGTCAAAGTCCAACAGATGAGGTAGGAGGTCGACGCGCGTGTCCACAGTCACGATGGCCCGCGGGTCCAGAGGGAGAGATGTCAACGAGGGCTGTTGGTCACACTTTTTCTTCTTGACTTCTCTTTTCATCTTCTCCGAGCAATCGCACGGACTCCCGATCTGTGTCACATCCGAGCCAACTTGCAAAAAAAAAAAAAAATAAACCCTTCTGACTCACTGGCCAATCAAGTATGGCAGCTGTTAATAACGCAAAGCACGACAGGTGAATGATTTAGAATTGAAAGTATGTTTTCCTCAATATTGTGATTGCAGTTCAATATGACATTCTTTTTCCATGTATTTTTTTTTTTACAAAGACAAGCAATGAATTTGTATTGCAATAATATCAGATTTATTATAAATGTTTTGGTCTTATGGGTTAGACTTAGACTAAATTAAAGGCAAATGAAATATGAATTCATATGAAAGATACAGTAGTTTATCTACCTCAATTGGACTTGCTAATTTACTAAACACTTGGAGGATTTTTTTTCTTCAACATTACAGCCTCTGCCATTTGAAAATTGCATTCTACTACACTGCGATGTCGAACTGAATTTGAGTAATTCTTCGGCGCTCGCAGAGAGTGAACAATTATTCCCTCCCAAAAAGATCCTTGAAGTAACAGGTCCTTCACATTTTTGAAGCTACTGAACTCCACAAGTCTTTCATTCCTACCTGCAGCCGCGTGGTCAGCTTTCCTGCTGCGCTCCCCGCTTGCCTTACTTTCATGCCTGGCAACTAAAAGAGGAGACTGAATGCCCAGGAACTCCAGCACCTCCTCGCTGAGGAACTGAATCCAGGTGAAGAGAACTACACAGCCTCGGTTCTCCTCCCATAGTTCATCCAAGCGTCGGCACAGAGAGCTCATCTGACCAGAACGAGCAGTAGAAGGAGGAATAATTATGGGTCGTGAGCACAAATAGTCTCAGGTTGTATTGTGTCACACCTGTCCTCTGGTCATCCATTTTGAGCTGAGAGTGAAGACTGGCGAATTTGTAGATGGATAGTCTTCAGGAAGCTCAAAGTTGAGAACCAAAGGAGGCAAGAAGCTGATTTTGTATTCGGTTTGCTTCTCCCCTGCAAAAGATTTAAAATAAGGGGAGGGCTGAGAGAACTGGAGTGGGTTCACACAAATTTTGCCATCTTCAATTTAAAAAGTGTACGACTGAAAAGAGAAAAGGTAGATTAGTCCGATGAATATTGGGTGATATCCAGTTCCAGTTTTGACATGTATGGGCAATCCATTACTGCACAAAAGTGTGGGTGGGTACA
Source organism: Hippocampus kuda (assembly GCA_901007745.1). NCBI lineage: Eukaryota > Metazoa > Chordata > Actinopteri > Syngnathiformes > Syngnathidae > Hippocampus > Hippocampus kuda. The sequence continues at coordinate 16,596 of CAAKHF010007143.1, forward strand.
CATCTGCATGCTAGGAGAAAAGAATGTTTTTGTTATCTTTTGTCATCTTTCAACAAATACTGATAGAGTAGACACTGACAGATGTTCGGACTTGACCATTATTATTTTATTATTTATTTATTTATTTTTAGCTCGGATGCCAATGCATCTGCATCGGTTAAATAGGTAAATGTTAATTCTCATCTTCAATAAAATATTGATGGAATAAGTAGGTGTTTGGACTCAGACCAATATTGCACTCCATAAAATGTTGCTGCAAAGTGATTAGAGTTGGCCCACTGCAGTTCTCAAGCTCATTTCAATCAATCATTAGGTTGACGCTTCGCACCCACGATACCTTTGATGACAACTTTGAAATCGGGGGGAAGCTTCATGCAGAGCTGGATCTCTCCCCCCTGGGCAGAGTCCGCTCGATGGAACTCCTCTTCATAAATACTTGCTAAGGCAAGCAGCTCGTCCTCCTGATCTGACTTGTCCTGAGACATTTACATTCCTGGTAAAACAATACAGTAGTAATTAGGACAGTATATAGTACAGCGATAGTAACAAAAACAACACGGTATTCCTGCGAATAGAAAGTCAACACAAGAACATAAACCAACAGGGCAGCAATAACAATACTGTGATACAGGGGTCTCAAACTGGTGGTCTGGGGGACCATTTGCAGCCCTCTACTTGACATCAAAGCAGCTGCCTGCTTTTTTTGCCATGTTGCCCTGGGCTTTTTGTGTGGTGTGTTTTTCTGAATCACTTATGTGCTACCATTGGCTCGCGATAGCTTTCAGTGCAATGTAAGTAGCACCGAGTGGAAGGAGAAGATATCCTTTCACCATGTCACAGTCATGTCTTTTTCAAAAACCTTTGTTTTTTGGTGGTGTATGTGGTGTGTGTGTGTGTGTGTGTGGGGGGGGGGGGGGGGGGGGGGAAGGGA